>VMDR010024881.1:0-14783 GCA_007922815.1 Macrotus californicus | reverse complement strand
TTCCAATAATTTTTGAACCTAGGTATCCCACTGATAGTCTTTTTCTTTCTCCCTTGAGGGGATACTATTATGTATTCATCAGAAACATGAATAAAAGGTAAAACATAACAAAGTGAAGCAAATGGCTACTGTTGTTTGTTACCTTTGTTTGGCTTTTTAGATTGTTCTCCATGCCGGTAGTGTTAGCACCCATCCGAGAATCGGCACCCCTCTGCATGAGTTCATGGAGGAGACTGTGGTCAGGGGTTAGTCACCAGCGCCATAACTCATGAGTCCAGTTCCTGGCAATGCAGGTAGCAATCCCCTGACTGGCTCCTCTTACCACAATCTTGGTTTGTCCTGGTCTGTTTGATAAAAGACACCAGCCTCTGTAGACTGCCCACAGCCGGGCCACAAGCATCACACACAGCTCCCACCAAGCACCCAACAGAGAAGCTGGGATGGCAACAGCATCCTGTAAAGTCAACCAACTCTACGGATTATCTCCTCACATTACCAGTTTCCTATTTAAAATTATAAAAAAATATGTTTAAATTATGGGAAATTTACAACATGGAAAATTTTTAAATCATTTTGACATTTCCTCATGTGCTTATACAATTGTTAATCTCCTTTTTCACCTAACAATGCATCATAGATATGTTTCATATTTACTTTTATTTTAACAATTGTGTAATGTTGCTTCACACGGCTAAATCATAGTTCACCTGCCTTATCTTTATTGTTAAGCATTTATGCTGTTTCCAATGTTTTACTGTCATAAATCATGTTTGATGAGTATTATGGCTTTATATAGTCTGAAATACTACCTTGAAACAGATTCCCAGTTCTGAGATTAACAAAGCAAAGCTATAATGCTTTGTTTTGGAAAAGGTTATGGCAGTTTATAAGGCTCCAACAAAGGTATTATTAGTTCACTTTTTCACAATATCTTTGTCAAAATTGAATATATTTCTTTGTTTTTGCTAATTACACAAGTAAAAAGTAGCCGTTTTGTTCAAACTGTATTCTGCAGTCCTTTGTTGTTCTCTCTCCAAGTATATTCACAGCAAAGCTTCTTAAAAATGGAAACAAGGAAAGCAGCAAACAGGCAGAATTTGGAAAGACTGATACACCAAACAGTTATAGCCAGCCAGTGAAGAAGGCCAGGAACATACCAGAATGATTTCAGAAGGAGAAACATGCTGAGTAGAAATACAAGGAGTTTAGGGTCTGGCAGAGTTCTATAATGGTCAACCAAGGAGCCCACAGCACTGGAGGTGCCAAAGAAAGGGGGAAAAAAAGAAGGGAAGAGAACAAATATTTATTGGGCACCTACATTCCAGCAACCGTGATAGATAATTTACAGAAAATATAGCACTTAGTGCCTGCAACAGACCTGCACACTAGCGCACTAGGTTAAATAGCATCCCTCCAACATTTTGTGTCCACCCAGCACTTCAGAATGTGACCTTGGTTGGCTCAGGACTTTCAGCCAAGATGGAGGCATAGGTAGATATACTTTGCCTCCCGTCCAAAGAAGGACAACAACAAATTTAATAACAAAAAACAACCAGAACTGCCAGAAAATCGAACTGG
Organism: Macrotus californicus; assembly: GCA_007922815.1. Lineage (NCBI taxonomy): Eukaryota > Metazoa > Chordata > Mammalia > Chiroptera > Phyllostomidae > Macrotus > Macrotus californicus. The sequence continues at coordinate 13,205 of VMDR010024881.1, read as the reverse complement.
ATGGAAGTCCAACCACCAAAGAGTTAAAGAAGAAACATTCATCCAGACTGGTAGGAGGGGCGAAGATGGGCAGCCGAGATGGAAAGGATGCGTCACAAGGCAGCAGCTGGCAGTCCCACATTTGCGTGCTGATAAACTGGGAGGAACAATTGGGGAGCAAGAAAGACCATGCAACCCAGGGTCCCAGTGTATGGAAAAGAAAGCCTCAAAATCTCTGGCTGTAAAAATCTGTGGAGGTTGTGGCAGTGGAATAAGCTCCCAGTCTCACAGGAGAGTTCGTTGGAGAGACCCAAGGGGTCCTAGAATGTACACAAACCCACCCACCCGGGAATCAGCACCCAAAGGGCCCACAATTTGCTTGTAGGTAACATGGGAAGTGACTGAAAGCCAGCTGAGAGCCAAGCAAGCCACATTGTTCCCTCTCTGACACATCTCCCACAGACAGCGCCACAACGCAGCCGCGTGGGTTGCTCCACCCTGGCAAATACATAAGGCTTCATCCCTTACAACATAACAGGTGCACCAAGACAAAGAAATATGGCCCAAATGAAAGAACAGATCAAAACTCCAAAAAGACAACTAAGTGATGAAGAGATAGCCAAACTATCAGATTCAGAGTTCAAAACATGGGTAATCAGGGTACTCACAGAAATCGTTCAGTATGGTCGCAAAATAGAGGAAAACATAAAAGCTATGCAAAATGAAATAAAGAAAAATATACAGGGAACCAACAGTTAAGGGAAGGAGCTTGAGACTTAAATCAATAAGTCAGAGCAGAAGGAAGAAATAAACATTCAACCAGAACAGAATGAAGAAAAAAGAATTCAAAAAATGAGGAGAGGCTTAGGAACCTCTAGGATGACTTTAAACGTTCCAATATTCAAATCATAGAAGGGCCAGAAGCAGAAGAGGAAGAGTAAGAAATTGAAAACTTATTTGAACAAATAATGAAGGAGAACTTCCCCAATCTGGCAAAGGAAATAGACTTCCAGGAAGCCCGGAGAGTCCCAAAGAAGTTGGACCCAAGAAAGCACACATCGAGGCACATCATAAGTACGTTACCCAAGATGAAAGATAAGGAGAGAATCCTAAAAGAAGCCAGAGAAAAGGAGACAGTTACCTACAAAGGTCTTCCCATTAGACTATCAGCAGATTTCTCAAAAGAAACCTTACAGGCAAGAAGGGGCTAGAAAGAAGTATTCCAAGTCATGAAAGGCAAGGACCTCCATCCAAGATGACTCTATCCAGCAAAGCTATCCTTTAGAATGGCAGGGCAGATAAAGTGCTTCCCAGATAAGGTCAAGTTCAAGGAGTTCATCCTTACCAAGCCTTTATGATATGAACTGTTAAAGGGACTTATCTAAGAAAAAGAAGATCAAAACTAAGAACAGTAAAATGACAACAAATTCACAATTATCAACAACTGAACATAAAAAAAAAACTAAGCTAACAACAGAATCACAGAAATGGAGATCACAGGGAGGGTTATCAGTGGGGAGGGAAGAAGTGGGCAAAAGGTACAGGGAACAAGAAGCATAAATGGTAGATACAAAATAGACAGAAGGAGGTTAAGAATAGTATAGGAAGTGGAGGAGCCAAAGAACTTATATGTACAGCCCATGGACATGAACTAAGGGGAGGTGGGATGCTGGTGGGAGTGGTACAGGGTGGAGGGAGATAAAAAGGAGAAAAAAAAATGTGACAACTGTAATAGCATAATAGCATAATTGATTAAGCATAATCAATAAAATATAGTTAAGAAAAAAAGAATGTGGCATTGTTTGGAAATGGCCTTTGCAGATGTAATTAATTAAGATGAGGCCATACTGGGTTAGAATGGACCCTAAATTCAATGACTGTCCTTACAGAAAGGCCATGTGACAACACAGACACCAACACACACTGGGAGGAAGACTCTGTGCGGACAGAGGCAGAAACTGGAGTGAGGCAGACATAATACAAAAGAAACACCAAGCCTGCCGCAACCACCAGAAGCTTGAAGAGACAAGAAGAATCCTTCCCTAGAGCCTGCAGAGGAAACATGGCCACACTGACACCTCGATTTTGGACTTCTGGCTTTTATAATCGTGAGACAGTAAATTTCTGTTTTTTATGGCAGCAAGTTTGTGGTCATTTGTTATGGCAGCCCTAGGAAACAAATATGACTCAATACTTTATTCTGCTTTTACAGAAGACAGTACAGTTCAGAGAGATTCAATATCCTCCAAGGACCTGTAAGTGGCAGAACCAGGAATCAGACTGAAGTGGCCTGACTGCAACCCCTGTTCTTTTTCCCACAGTTTGCTGCTCCACAGAACTATTGGTTCTAGACCTGCCTGGGCCACCACATAGCTATGTGCCCTGGAGACGTACGCGTACACACATCACTTCTCTGGGCCTCAGTTCTTGTTGTGCAAATTGGAGTCACTGGGATGGGTGCTGCCCGGGCTCTACGGCATCCTGCACGTCAGCTGTGGCTCTGACCCACTGGAGAGCATCCAGCAAGGGCGGGTCAAGGATCCCGGGAATCCTTGCTCATGGTTCCCCTAAAGGCATTTCCAGTGTCTTGCCTTGACCACACATTTCAGGTCCACAACCCGTCTACAGAAAGGGGCCTACAAGAAACCAAAGAGGCTTGAGACCCTTAACATCATGGAGTTTGAATCCTGGGCCTGCTGGTGTCAGAGGCCAGGGGGTCTCTTGTCTAAGAAACAGACTGAGATAACGGTCACCACGCTAAGAGCAGAGCACTCTGCAGCCTTCTCTCTTCGCTGCTACCCCTCATTGCAGTGGCTGCTTTTGCCGATACAAAGTGACTCCTACCTTAGGCTTCCTTGGGCTTCACAGTCCATTCCCATGCTCTGGCACCATGTACACCTTCTATTAGACTTAATACCTGTTTCCACACTGTAAATAAAGGTCATCATGATTTCATCTGAATCAAACTATTTAATATATCTTTCCTTCTTTGATGAGAATTAAAACAACAGCAATAACAGCTTCCAATTACAGAGTGTCTGTTGTGTGCGAGGCAATGAGTGGGTACTTTATACAGAGCATCTCATTCCAGCCTCAGAACTCTGGACACTACAGTTGCTATGATTCCCCTCTTTTTTTTTTTTTCCAAGGAAGGACCTGAGGACCAAGAAATTCAAGGTCATTTAGTCATTTACCATCAGTATATACCAGAGATGAGAAGAACCAATAAGAGATGGTCACTAAGTAATAACAACTTTTATTAAATATCTACACACAACCGGGAAAAATCTGGAAACATGTGTCACAAAATGTTAATAACTATAATATCTGAGTAAAGGATGACTTTTATTTTCTACTTTGTTCTTGCATTTTATGACCATGAATACTGATTATATTTGTAATCATAAAAATATTCCTTAAAAAGACGAAATCTCTGCCTTCAAGGGATTTATAGTGAGGAAAAGCAGACATGTCAACAGCTTGCTCAGCCTCAGGCAACTCAGAAGTGATAAGGGCAGATTCCAACTGTTGGATTTCCAAATCCCTTTTGATCTTCCCTATGGGATACTTCCTCTGGCAATATATTCCTTTGCCTGGAGGTTTGTTTATCTTTATTTTGCTCCATTGCAACTGCACTATAGGGTTCAGAGGGCACTGCCAACAATGCAGTCTGAAAGAGCTGCTTTTTGTGGCCTTGCCTGAGGTTGCTGGTGGCCCTCCCTCCTTTCTTCCTCCACCCACAGATCTTTGCACCAAAGGAAATGTGGAGGTGGTGCCTGACAGCATTTTATCCGATACCTTGGCCCCCTAAAGAGGTGCTGCAGGTGTAACTAAGTGGCTCCAAAATGCTCCTCACACAAATTGCATTTCACCTGCCCTATCACTTAAATCTGAAATGCACTACATATTCATGAACGATGACTACACCACCCTAACACTACAGCTGGTGAAAGAAAGACCCAAAGGACTCTTTCTCCTTATCTAATTTCTTCATCTGCAAAAGAGATACTTGGTGGTAGCCTAAAATCTCAAAATCTGCCCCTCTCAAATACCCACTAAGCCATAAGATTTGAATTTTGCGATATATCTGCCTATGATTGATCTGTTTCCAGCCCTACAGCAATACACTCGTGGGGATAATTAGAACTATGTTGATTTTTCTAACTTTGTTAATGGTTTTAGTCTCCATCCAGATAATTAGGTTAGGGATCATGGCCAATGTGGCTGAATGCCTGACAGTCCTTGTAGCGCGGAGCCCAGAGTGAGTAACGAATAAACACTGACCAGCAGATTAATTTATTGTTGCAGTTGGGTTTAGGAAATCTTTTTATTTTAATCTCAAAAACAGTATAGAATAATTGTTTATCTACTGTGAACCATAAAATTATTAACACAATCTTACAGTTATTCAGCAACTAAGTCTGCCAAATTATGTGCTTTATTTAACTTTCTAATATTTTTTCCTGCCCTCTGTCTCCTTCCCCAACTTGACCCACAATGGAACTCTTAATTACTCGGGTACAGAAGCATGAAAACGTGACACAGGGTCCATTTTGGACTATTTTATGTCCCTGTCTTTTATTCAGTTCATTTTCTGTGTACAATACTACTTGTCATCAAAAGTCTGTATCAATTAAAGTCACTCTCCTCAAACTTGGGAATAGTGTGGGCTCTGACCAGTGTGGCTCAGTTGGCTGAGTGTCATCCTGCAAAGTGAAGATGACCAATTCAATTCCAGGTTGGGGCACATGTGTGGGGTGTGGCCCAGGTCCCCAGTTGGGGTTCATGTGAGAGGCTCTCAACTGGTGTTTCTCTCACACATTGATGTTTCTCTTCCTCTCTTTCTCCCTTCCTTCTCCTCTCTCTGAAAGTAAATAAAATCTTAAAAAGAATAGGGAAGTCTAACAGGATGGCACGTGATTTAGAACAAGGGTCATAGAGTGACTAGAACTCACGTCATCACCCCATAGCATGGCTCCCTCTGTACAGTGACAACCTACTTATTTTCTTCTTCTTTCTCAAGCATAGGATATATGTCCCCACAGAGAAAAGAGATGCAGAACGGTAAGGAATGGGAGTAGTGGGGAATAAGATGGGGTAGCCAGAGAGAGACAGTCCCCTGGTGGCTGGACTCAGGATTTGAATGAACTCACTATGGGAAAATCTCACTAGAGAAGTTCAACTCATTCCGGAAGCATCTGTCTCATCCTGGAAACACTGCACTGGGCTGAGGCCTAAACTCTCAAAGCTGAGGGCTCTATTCAATTGTAGAAGGTCTGAAAAAGTTATAGGAGGACTCAATAAATTCAAGATAAATGTCCCATATTCTGTCCTTTCTTCAGGCTTAACTGCCTCAATCCCTGGCTAGTGTCACGGTGGTCAGCACTCTGGAGAAGGCCTTGGTAGGCATGGGGCTGCACACGAGTACTGTTCCATGGTGTGAGTGCTAAGGGCAGTGATGACTAGGGCCCCTCGAATGGTGAGGATGCCCAGAGCATCATCGCAGCCATTCGGCTCCTTCCCATTCAGGCACAAGGTGTTGTTCACCTCAGGAGTTATGCCCCACACTTCTGAGCTTCTGGAAGGAACCCACTGCTCCTGCAGTTGGTCATGGGAAAGAAGAAAAGAAAAAGAGTGAAGAAAAATGGAAATATAAGAAAGAAAATGGGATATTGGATTCAGTCACAAAATGGAGCTTTGCCCTGACCCACAATGAGAGGGTCGCAAGAGTTACAAATGGTGAAGACATCTGAGTTTCAATCAAGCACCACACCAGAGGGGGGCACCACTGTGAATGGATATCCAGCAGAAACCCAAGTGAAAGGCTTCATCACTTTCAATGACGGATGTTTCCAAGGTATTGTTTCTCCTTAGAAATTGAGTTATTTGAAACATTATGTACCTTGGATGAAGAAGAGAAATGGCAGCCTCTAGGGAAAAAAAATGATTTTATGCTATTGGCTAAGACCAATGATAAATATAAGCTAAAATCTATTTTAAAGCAGCTATTTAAATCACAGGTATTTCTAAAGACGAACAGTACATTGAAGTACAGATACATGGTCATAAAACAAGTATTTTCATATTTTTACAAATAACTATATTTGGCCAATTTGGCCCAAAACAGAATATTGTAGGGCAATTCTATATCCTCAGGGATTTACATTTTCAAATCTTGCATAAAAATTTTCACATTTCAAAATGCCTTTTAGTGAACTCAGTTCAAAATGATGGTAAAAAGAGACTGAGGTAATAGCATCTAAAAATCAAAGTCCAAAACAGGAACATACCCACTGCAGCCGTAGTTTTGCACCAACTCATTCCCAGCCCGTTCACTTCACAGGCAGTTTTTCTCTGACTCAGCTCCTTTTCCTTCTCCTCACACTGCTACCCCGCACCCATCACGACAAGCCCATCCTTCCCACCCACAATCGATGCAACCTGCCTGGGCCTGGAACAACGCCTGCCCCTAGTGTGTGCCTCTTGTCAGGGCACCTATAATATGGATTATATTTATATGTTACATATCAAATGTATATATTTATATATTATATTTATACATAACTGCATATTATATATGTCACCCCAATCGTGGGTGCTCTCTCTCAAAACGCCATTCTAGACTCATAATTCTGTCCATTTGGGCTCCCACATTATGTAAAATAAGCTAACTATCTGATTTATCTTCTATCAAATGTAAAAACCTTCCACCACTGGAATTTCTGTAGCAAAAATAATAATAGCTGGCTAAGTTTTACTTGGTACTTAAGCTATATCAGGAATGATTCCTGCTCATCGTCTCATTTAATCCTCACAAACCCTGTCAGGGGGACAATCCTATCGTGGCCTCACTTGCAGCGGCTAGTCAGAAATCACAGAGATGAGTTTCCAACCCAGCCAGCCGTGCTCGGGGCCCCTCCTCTGAGTCATTGCACTCTGAAACAAGTGGAATTATTTGAAACAGTATGAACCTTGGATGGAGAATATAAATTGTAGCCGGATATCTGATAAACAGCCGAATAACTGATAAATTCCTGATCTGACCACAGAAAGCAGGTATGTAGCAAGCCAATCAATTCAGAATAATTATTTTCTTGGCATTTTAATGACACCCTTGTTTTTCTATCAGCCATAAACTCTTGGGTTAATATACTACTTCCCCGCCCTAACTGTTCCTTTCCCAGGCCCCAACCAAAAACACAGGCCTGCAGTTCTGAAATCCTGGGTTGTTAGAGCTTTAAGAAAAGTAACAGGGGACCACTCGATTGCTATTTAGAGAATAAATGATTTTCACCTGGAAATGATACATTCACCAGTAAAATACACAAGAGATAATGCACCTGAGTGAGCCTTCAAAGCCACACACAAGTCAGACGAGATCACTTCCAGGTGCAAGTCCCCACCAGGTTTCCTGGCCAGCGGGATCCAGCCCTGGCCCCCCTCTCGTTGCTCTCCGTTCCTCCACACTCCGTCCCTCTCCCAGGTTTGCCTCTGGCACTTCATGCAGGTCCTCCTTAATCATTTTTCCTCACCCTCTCACCTTACCTACAATTATATTTTATGGTCCTACATTTACTTGGGTTTTCTTCTCTCCCCGGCATACTCAATGAGGTCTAGCACTTGGCTATTCGCTACAGCAACCCCAGCACCTGATAAGTATCTATTGATGTAAAAATGTCTATTGAATGAATGAATTGTTCCAGACCTAGAAATGTATAGGATATCTCTGGGCTGACTACCTAGAGAGAAAATTCACTCTGTCTTCTAAGGCCTTTGCCCACGACCAGCCACATTTTAATTCGGTGCCTTAGGGCTAGAAGGTAAAAATCAGACTCTTCTCTCTCTTGTTTATTCGGCTCCTTCCCCTTTCTTGTGGTGTCAGCACTGAAAAGAAAGTGGCTTTCTCCCTTTAGAGGCAGCCAGGTAATGCCTTCAAACTGTTTTGCCATTTTTTCACAGCAAAAGTGCTGCTTAGTTGAACTGTTGAAGAGCTACACCGCAGTTGAGTGTCCACCCACACACCCAGACACGCCCCCGCCCCAACCCCTTACAAACACAGTACAAACCTAGATACACCTCCCTCCCCGGGGATGCAGGATTAAGTAGAAGGAGACACAGGAAAATGTACCACAATTTCATACGTTATTTTACAGCTGAAAAACAAAGATGGCCCGTGATTCTGAAACAGATATAATAAAACTGTCCCTGCCGTTACAGAAACAATTATTACCAAGCTGTACCGATCTGTCTCCAAGCCCAGCCCAACTCCAGAAACAGCCACAGATACAATCAACAGAATCAGTCATGACCGAACTGGCCGGTACAGGGAACGTGGTGCGTTTACACACCCAAACCCTGAACATGTCTGGGCAGCACTGATAACCGCACACTCCGAACCCTGCTTTTATCTTCAAAGAAACTGTATCACCCACATAAATTGACCTGGATTATAAACTGTGGATGCTTGTAAAGATAAAAATTGTCCAAGTTCTGATGTCTTAGTTTCTGAGACCTCATGGACTTTTCCTCTTCCTGTGCCTCCTGCGGAGACCCATTCGCTGACCGGCACCCCGCCAGGCTGACACATCTGCCCTCCAGGTGGCACTGGCCCCAGCTTTAGCTGCCAAGAAAATGCCAACTGGCGGAAGATGAGAGGCAAAGCCAGGCCACACACAGAGCGTCAGAGAGACTAAACCACTGCCTTGTACTTGGATTCACCTAAAGCAAAAGTTTCTTGTCCCGTTACCCTGAGCTACTCATCTTCCTTTTTGAGATAAAAACCCAAAAGGCCATTGGGGAGTGAGATGACATCATGAATCACTGAAGATAAAGCAGACTCAAAGGAAAAACTGTCTACTCTGTTTATGCCAGTGATAATACTATCTCAGAATTCCTCTCTGACGGGAGTCTGCCACAAGAGGTAACAAAAAACACAGCCACATAGTCACCGATTCACCCGGAGCATCGCCTGGAGCATCGCCCCTCTCCAGCGGGTATATCCATCCAGCTGGGGGAACTCACTCCAGTATCCCTGGTCTCATTCGTGGCTGTGCCCAGAGGACCACACACATTGCCTCACCAAGGAAAAGGGGCAGGGAAATCATGCAGATTTCACTCTTGCTCTTGACCCATGCAGCTAATCCCAAAGGGATATAAATTCCCCTTGCTTGAGACATGTACCACATGGAGCAGGCCCTGGCTGGAAGGAAGAGCTTTGGTCCTCTGTCCCCACATGGCCTTCAGAAAAGAGCACCAGGCAGAGGATAGCCAGGGCTGACCAAATGAGCTTTTTCTTTCCCCTCTCAACCCTTCTGCCTTTGGTCGTCCATGGCAACCTGAGTTTTCAGAGAATTCTAAATTGACTACAAGAAGCTATTCATGCTCTCCTAACCTACTAAAGACATATAAAAGGAGGTGTTACAGTGAATTAGGGAAATTTTTAAAATCTTTGGAACGCACGGCAATTTGACCCAAGTCATTCTCACCGTGCACACGTCTTTGATTCTTTCTGGAGGAGGAGATTAATCACTAAAAAATGCTGCATGTACGCACATATCAGCTACTCCGCCGCCGCCTCTTTACCACGTTTAATGAAAGCGAGTCTTGTGCCCAATTCTGCAACCACGTTTGCTAACTCCATAGCAAGCAAGAACACACGGTAGATGCCAATCTCTCCTTTAGCTCGAAGTCCTAGCTCTCTGTCCTCCTCGGTGACAAACCATCATCTTCCATGAAGGACTTTTGGGAGGCAGGTTCCGCTGCTATGACACTGGCATCAGCCAACCAGAAACCCTCCTCCAGAAGCAGCTCGAAATAGAGTTGTTTAGAGATTTGTTGGAGCAACATCCTTAAAGAACAGGCCACAGAATTTACCATCTCTCAGAATTTGTTTCTGCACAAGTGGAAAGTGTCTTTTAAAATACAGGGTCTGGCAGAAGTAACACCATTGAGTGTGGCTGGTAGGGTACGTGAATGTCTCACACGAGATGGACAGCAACTTGAACATTTCACCTAAAATGTCGTATGGCGTGCTTGAGTGTGATATTGTGATGTTACAGAATTACATGCTTAGGGTTTTGTAATAAAAGAGTTTTATGTAACAAAAAGGGGCATTATTTGTGTCAAACCCTGTATTTTAACCACTCTACATATCTTGAATACATTTAATTTTATCAATGTGAGCTCATTTTCGGTATGTACGAAACAAACCCAAAATTTCACCAAATAAATATATCTGACACTCACTGTATGAACAAAGCCTCTGGTGTGCAGGGAGGTACCCGTGGTAGCTACCTTGGTAGGGTGGCTTTTCTGAAATAATGCTGTCGCTGCCCTTCAGATGTGGATTCTCCGTTAGAGCACCTGACTAGTCCGAGAGAAGAAGCTCTAGCCAACTAGAAACTATGTAATATCAGACTGTTCTAGGCTGTAATGCTTGAAATTAAGGTGCCTGCATCATCATTGGATGGGAAAGAACAGAGTTTTAGCAAATTAACAATGAATGAAAATTCTTTCTAAAGCTAATTTAACTCTCCTCCTCCTTCAGCGGGCAGGCATGAAAGAAGGCAGTGTGGAAGCTCAGAGCCCTCAGCCTCCAGGTCCAAGAGTAGGGTCCTGTGGAAGCGTATGGTGTGGCCTTCTTGCTGGTGGGGAGTGAAGGGAGCAAGGGAGTGTGTGGGGTGTGCACACACAGGGGTGTACGTGTGTGCCATGTGCATGTCCTCTGCCCAATGAGGTAAAAATTTCCTTTTCACTTTTATTGTGATTTGTTGGTTTGTTCGCCATCTGGGTTGAGTTTAACTTCCAATCTCCACTCCACCCCTGAGTGAAAGAGTCCTTCCTGGAAGAGGAAACCGAAATAAGATAACATCTTTAAGATTAAATACCAAGAGGCTGCAGAGCTCAGAACTGCAGACACTTCCAATTAAAGCTGTTTCACCCTTTGAAAGTCAAAGCCAGAAAAGAGAAATTCGACATGACAAACAACTGTTCCTAAATATACTATTAAGCTGCTATTTAACACTAAAATCATGTAAAAGGCAGTGTTTGGAAATGTTTGCAATATGAGATTTGATCAATAAAATTACTGAGTGTATAGCTACTATTATCATCAACAATTTTTTAGTGCAGAGGTGTTCGGATTGTGAACACATTTTTTGGTCCCTCGGAATTATGGCAAATATAATCTTAGCTTTCAGTGTGAAAAGTTGTCCTGCTTAAGAAGGACTTTGTTTTTTATTGTTCCTGGAGGCAAAACTTAATTCAACGGTAGAGATAACCTAAGAGAACCTTTCTAGCCATCAGAACTGCCTAACAGGGAATTGCAATTTTTTTTTAAACAAAATTGCATTCTGGCCAATACAGGTAAGTTGCACTTGGTTCTTCCTTTTTCCTGTATCTCTAGTTGCTTTATCCTCCTGTACCCCCATGTTCTTCCTTGTCTATTGACACGCCTCCACCTCCATTTCCAAACACAAATCCATAAACACAAGCTCATACCACCATCACATACTATTCTGAACACATATACATCTTGATTTCTTCTGAGATAAAATTTCACATGGAACTTTTACTAATAAATTGTAGCAGAAGAGACAAGGGATAAAGCACAGAGCATAAGGAGAGATCCATTTGTGAAACATAATTGGTCTGTAAGCTAAAGGAAGGCATTTTTCCAGCTCCAGCTGGGGCTTCAATGTCTCTTAAGTTCTATTTTTTTATACCTCCAAGATCATCATTTCTCACTCAGATCTACTTTGCCTCTGCAAATCCTGTTCTTATTTCTACTTCTGGAGATGTCTCCTACTGAACTGTAAATATCCTACAGTTACCTTTTCTGTGACATTGAAGATCACTTTTAGTGGACCCTAGAGCACCTTATCATGCTTGGTGCCTGTAGCACACGCACTGTGGCAGATGTTGGCTGATTTTTATCTTTCAGCAAAATTAGGCTATTTTGCCTACTGCTCCAAGCTGGTGCTAGGGAGCCTTGATGGCAGATGCCATTCTGCCTCAACTCTGTCTACTCACCAAGTCTCTCCTTATTCAGAAACCCACCTTCCCTTTTGGAGACACTTTTTTTTCTTTTAGATGGTGCACCTGACTCCGAGCTCACTCAAATATTAAAAATAAATGACAACCCTTGAACTCATTAGTTAAGCCTTGCCTGACTCAGGGCGGTAACTGGGAACTTCCTTAGGTTTTCTTTTGGTGACTCAATCATTGGCAACTTTTGGAGAAGTGGTTTACCAAACTCTTCTTTCTACAGAGTTGGAATACTAAAACACTTGATCACGTATGAAGAGGAAAAACACATACTTCCCATAAAGTAAAAAGGAAGTTTCATTACATCACTAGAAGACGCTTTCCAACATGACATAATTATGTACTAAAAAGCACAGTCTCTGTCTACCTAAGAAGCTTTAAGTGGAGGTGGCATAAAATTACTGCTAAAAATCCAAAGTGTGTTCAAAAACAATGATGTCTGGGAAACATTTAGAATGTGTGATCCCTGAGATTGTGCAAAATGGTTGTGGAGCAGTTGGGAAATCAAATACAGAGGCCCTTCTTTGGGGGTCTTGTTTAAGAAAACTGAGTTGCCACAATGCACCTAGGACAGGTGACAATCAGGAACAAAATGAGCCTAATGGGATCTTTTCAAACTAAATTAGTTTGGGGGAAGGAAAGCTAGAACAATCGTTGCTGTAGGGAACATTTTTAGTTCTCCTTACTGCTGAAAGATATAAAGAAATGCAAGAAAACTCAGAGACTCTTAGGATTAAGAAAATTGGATAACAAACAAAATACAAGACCTAGAAGAAGTTGTCCCAACGTACACATCTACTTACTACAAGGGCACACAGCCAGCAGTCTGAGGCAGCCAAGGCTCCGCAAACGAGTATGATGTCATAGGCACCCTCCCTCTTCACTCCTCCCTCCCATTCCTCAGACTCTCCACGAAGCAGAGCTTAGTTCCATTAACAGATACAACCCTAAACATTGAAGTGTGTTTTCTGTTTACCATTTTTATTCTACTTTTTAAACTACTTCCTTTTCCCTCTGACATTGTATGAATGATAGTTATGAGACAATAAAATCAAATAATACAAGGCAGGGCAAAAGTAGGTTTACAGTTGTTTGTATGGAAAATAATATAACAATTAATAAATAATAATATAGAATAAACTCTGTTTTGCATACTCACAACTGTACACCTACTTTTGCCC
>VMDR010024880.1:0-14783 GCA_007922815.1 Macrotus californicus | reverse complement strand
ACATACATTCACAGAGGGAAATTTTTTTACATATACATAGGCATTCTGGGAAAGTTTTGGATAGAGAAAGGTTTCTCTAGTAGTTTATGCCACTTTCCTTTTTCAAGGCAGAAAACCTTAAAATAAAAATATCTTCAATTACACATGGTTTTCACATTGCCACTGAGTAATTACTTAAGACAGTGATGATAAAATATTTTAAATGTACTTGCATTTAAGCATATAATTAACTGTGTCCATAACATTTGTGTTTAAAAAAAATCTGGCAACTTATTGAGGAAGCCAACAGAAATATCAAAATCTGTTCTCAATAGAAGCTATTTTATTGAGCTTTCATAAGAATGTGTGTTGGAAGAGAAATGGAATTGGTATGGTGTCTGTCATATTTTATTACAACGTTAGGGCTAAATGACATAATTTTCAGTGCCTCATTAATTCTCCCACAGAACCTGCTCTCTCTGACCTACACATTCTATTTAACCATATGCCTTCGCCCTAGAGTGCTAAATTCATTAAAAAGACTTCCGGAGTCTTTATAAAGAGAGTTCCAGAGGGCTTAACGCAGCCTTTCTAGTCCTAAGATGTTTAGCCTAGCTAGTTATTTTGCAAGTGGAAATAAAATGTTTGGGACCACAGACTCCAGATAGAAATAAAATACTAGGTTAGGCAAAGTGGCCTTTATCAGTCTTACCTAGGGAGCAGGTAAGACTAGACACGCCCAGAGGGGAAGCGAGGATCCAGACATAAACACTGGAAAGATCCCAGGAAGCTCTGCTGCCGCAGTCCCAGGAATGAGTTGCAATAGGGTTCAAGACAAGGGCATAAAGAGCTTGTGTGCAAATGGCCTAAGCTTCAGGGGAATGGAGGGGATTCTAGACATAGACACAAGGTTTAGAAAAGAATAAAGGGAAGAATTTGCTTTCACCTCCTAAACTAGATAAAGATTCCTTTGGACTTGGGAAAGTGGGACAGGAAGTAGTGAAGTAGAGGGCCCTTGAGCCCAACATCCTGGACAGAAGCATTAGGGAGGAAGTGAGAGTCCAGGAGGAAGTAGCCTCTCAGAAAGGCCACATGCTTGGTTTAATGCTCTGCTGCTGCTTTCTTGAAAACCTTAATAATTTTGTCTTTGAACTTGTGTTTTGTGAGTGAGATCTGATGGGAAAACGAAGTTCATGCATGAGCAGAGGACCATTTTCCAATGCTGTCTGAACTCAATTACAGTGGACTCAAAGTGAATAAGTGTTTTACATCTGTGACCGAGTAACGGGGACACTGACCGCTCCGAGAGTCTATGTTTCCCATCGGAACCAGAAGGTGCTTCCAATGCAGAAAGACGGCAATTGCACCGTAAGAGCCAGGAATGACCTCAGTCAAGGGATTTGTCACGTCCTTTCTTACATGTGTACTTTCCTATCCTAGTCCACCACCCAGGCTGAAAATGATGATGTAGAAGGAAATGGAATGATGAGACCATCTATAACTACTTTTTGTTTCAGTCCTTCCTTATTCATAAGGAACCTGAAGGTAGAGTGTGTTGGTAGAATGTATACACATCTAGAAGTGAAACAGAAATAGGTTAGTTTTGTGTAGAGTTTCCACTGTTGTGGTAAAAACAAAATGTATGTACAATACTAGCTACAAATGATGAATTGTATAATTTAGGCATTGTGCATCTGCATTAGATGCCCCTCTATTGCATTTAAAACTGGCATTGCACAGTATAAACAGTGAAATTCATGGTAATTAGTATTTTAATATTTCTTTATTTAGACTAGCATTAAATAGCAAATAAAAGGCATACTCACAAGGCGAGAGAGAAACAGCTGAAAAAAGGAAAAAGCTTTGCATTTAGGATGTTTAATGATATTTCCCCCCAACTTTTTGTACAAATCATGTTGCTTCCCTTAGAAATAGTAAAGTGGTTGTCCATATAGATTCTTCCCAACTCTGTGCACTGAGGCTTTAGGGTAGAGGAATTCATGGAGCTAAAGGGCCCACACAAATAGGAGTGGCAGCAGCTCGCAGCCACATGTGGTCGGGTGACTGCAGACCGGGTGGTCCTCTCCCCTAGCATCTGAGCACTATGACAGACCCCAGGCTCTTGACAGATGCCTATGGAAGAGAGGGATCCACAAGACTGAGTTTAAAATTCTGTGCAAGTTTCCTACTGCTGTTATAACAAATTAGCACATATTTAATTTAAAAGAGCACAAATCTATTATCTTACAGTTCTGGAGGTCAAAAGTCTAAAATAGATCAATAGGGCTGTGTTTCTTTGGAGTCTCTCAAAAAGGATCTCCTTGACTTTTCCAGATTCTAGTGCCCGCTACGTTTCTTGGCTTGAAGTTTTTTCTTCTATCATCCAAGCCAAACAGCATCTTCTCTCTCTGCTTCCATATCCACAGTGTCTCCTCTCTTACAAGAAACTTGTGGGTATATCAGATCTACCTGGATAATTCAGGATCATCTCCCCACCTCAAGATCCTTCACCGCATCCACACAATTTCTTTTTTGCCATATTAGGTAACAAGTTATAGGGATTAGGACATGGACATATTTGAAGGACAATTACTCAACCTACCAGACCTACCATGCAGTGGGTTGAGTGCTCAACGTAGAAATTAAATTTAGTTACAACAAAATAAAGCTATTTTGTACACATGTAAGCTGAGACCCATACCCTCTATATTAAAGTTTAAACTAGGCAAAAGAAGAAAATAAAACAATCATCATTAAAACTTCTATCAATGCTAGTAGCAAAAAAAGAGTTTGCATTTAGTAGCAGAGTATTTCCCTCCCCAAACTGGGCAGGAGTTGCAAAGCATATTTTTAAATAAAGCATTTCTTAAAAGCACAATCATCCTTCACTGATTATGCTATCAAATATGCATTTGACCCTCAGTTGCAATCATATAGGTTAAAAAAGCACCAATATTAAGGAAACATCATCAACGCCCTTGATCCTAAAAGGCTAGAGAGTTTATTAAGTCCATAAACCTTAGAAATTTATCTGGGCTATTACCACACAGTAGCATACACTGGGTGGCTTATAAACAATGAGAATTAATTTCTTGTAGTTCTGGAGGCTGGAAGTGCAAGATCAGGGTGCCAACATGGTTGGGTTCTTGGTGAGGCTTCTCTTTCTGGCTTGTAGATGGCAATATTCTCATTGTGTCCCCACATCGAAGAAGAAGGGCGAGAGATCTCTCTGGGGCCCTTTAATGAGGGCACTAATTCCACTCATGAAGCCTTCCCTCTCATATCTTAATTACTTCCCAAAGGCCCCACCTCCTAATGTTATCACATCGATGGTTAGGAGTTCAACATGTGAACTTGGGGGAACACAAACATTCCATCTATTGCAAAATTCATACTCAGAGCACTGTTACTGTAAATAAATGATATGGCAGGCACAGTGTGGCCCTGGCCAGAGACTATTTCCCTGAGTCACTTTTTCTTCCACCAGACCCATTCATATTTTGTTTTGGTATCTGCTTTCCACTGTCCCAATTTAGGGCAGTACTTCTCAAACTTAAGTGTGTGTATGACTCACTTGAGTACCTAGCTAAAATTCTGCAGGTCAGAGGAGGAGCCTGAGAGCCTGCATTTCTCACAAGCCACCAAGTGATGTCCTTTCTGCTCCTCTCTGAACTAAGGACTTTGAGGATGCTGAACTCATTTCCAGTGGCAAGAGGTAGATCCCAAGTATTCAATACCAAACATACCCCTTACAGCTGTCTGGATTAGAAATGAGAGTGTGACCCAATTGCAGCCAATGTGATGCGATGGTCATGCTGCAGGGTGGATTTTGAGAGCACTTTCCTGCTCGTAAGTCACCAGTGAAGAGACATTCTCCCCTTCACCTTGCTGAGTCTGGTTGTGAGTCAAAGGGCTTTGGCGGCCACCCTGGGACCAGAAGGTGAGCCAGCCTGGGTGCAAAGCTGGTCTACCAAGGAGGGCATGGTGAAGTTGAAGTTCTCAGTGAAGGAAGTGTTGGTCATAGCAGTCATGTTTGATAAAAATCCACAGGCTTCTTCTGTGAAGGAGATTTATACTCTGGTGACAAATGAATTCATTGCCAACTTCCGAATCTTAAGTAGCAACTGGAAAGCATTTGTGTAATTCTATGCTGTAAGATTTCTTTCAGTTCTTGTTCACAAATGTACTGCACATGTAAATCTACTTGAAAATGCCCAGACTAGAGAAAAGAATTCCTAAAAGTGTCTGATACCATAAAAAATGTAAGAATTTGATTGCGGTAAGGTACAGTGAGAAAAGTGTGGTTGATTCTCATGCAAGGGAGTGGAATCTGTGAAGGGTGAATTGAGCTGATAATCTAAGGAGTTGTGCCTGGTGGGGTGGGAGTGAGGGTAACAGATTTCCTTGATTGCCATCATATAATGAGGCATCTACTAACTGTAGTGCTTGTGGTTGTTTTAAAATACTGTTATCTGTCAAGTAGTTGTCATTTGTCATCGTTTCTGGGGACAAATCCAGGAGATGCTAGTAGAAAATCAGCTTTGAAACAAAAATAAGCGGCTTCCTCTATCTGAACTTGAACTGCCCAATAAGCTCACCCCTGTCTCCTGGCTGCCTGTCTACTCCCTCCCAGAGTTCTTCCCCTGGCACATTTACTTCAGTGGTTCTCAGTGCCAGCTCCACACTGGAATCGCCTTGAACGTATATAAATGCTGATGCCTGGGATCTACCTCCAAGGATTCTGTCTAAAGTTTCAGTGGCACCTAGGTATGAATCTTGCTTGTTTTTACAACTTTTTATTTGGATGTAATTGCAGACTTACAAAAAAATTACAATAGGTAAAGAATTAGCAGATACCCTTCACCCAAGTCGCACCCATATATACTTATTCTGAACTTCTTTAAGAGGAAGTTGCAGTAATTATATATATGTCCAATAGTAATTATATATATGACTGGGGCATCTAAGACAGCTTCATTCACTGCTCCTGGGGGTGGTGGCTGAAAGGCCAGGAAGTGGACCACCCTCTGTGTCCCTCTACATGTGGTCTCAGGATTGTCTCTCTCTCTCCGTGGGTCCTCACTAGTGGTCCATCTGTATGATGTCTGGGTTTGCTGCATTGGTGGGTCAGGGCTCCCCAAACTGCAATATTGGAAGCTGCCAACCCTTTGGGCTTATGCCCAAATCTGGTGGAGCATTACTTCTGCCACATCTGGCTTCAAGCGAGTCACAGGATGAGCTCCCATTTATTACAGAAGGGACTACACTAGAGTCTGAATACTAGTGGGCATGGGTCCTGTGGGGACCATCTTTGGAAATTAGTCACCCCTTTATTCAAGGTTCTCTGATGATGTCCCAGCCAGGAACCATGAAAATGAGTGTTACTGGCAACAAGTTAGAGAGAATGCTCTTTGGCATTGCTCCAGTATGTAGTGAGACTTCAGCAGGTGACGGTCATGTGATACAGCTAGTGATTCTGCATCCTGACCCTGGATTCTTAGTGTCTGCAATATTTCTATGTCCCAAAGGCACTGACAGAAGAGGAGGGACTGTGGGATCCAGGAGAGTTTGCATCTGTGAGGAAACAGCCTTGATGATGACGTAGAGATCTTTCCAAAGCTCCTGCACACTCTAACACAGCATTAAACATTGACCCAGCCTCTGCAATTGGGTAGGGTGAGCTGGGGGGACCTACATGGCTGAAGTTGAATATCCTTACCAGAATGGAAAGTTGATTTAACGAACATAGAATTAAGATATCTTTTTGCATACCTGACTTGGTGGCTTGAGACTGGCTACATTCTTTTGATTGTTTTCATAACGAAACAAAAATCATAGATTCCTTGAAACTGTCATGGAAACACTGCCGTCTTCCACACAGAGCAAGTTTTCTTGTACAACTTATTACCTACTCTATCCCTATCTAGTAGGTTTAATTTTAAGGAAAGTAAAGATAAAGTATAATTAAATGTGACCTGAATAGTTTACTGATAATTTGTAGATATCTACGAAGGAAGATAACACTGGTATTGATCTTAGCCACTTCTAGCCCACTAAGTATTTTAAACTGACACAGCCAACTAAGTTTGCCTAAGGCGTTTATGTGTGATATTGTCTACTCTTCTTCCTCTATTACTAAGCCTTGATTACTAAGCATCAATATGTTCACTTTGATTTTTAGTTTTTGTTCACCTTTGTAAGTCATCCCGAAGTTGTACTTATTACTAAGTTTAGGAGCTACTAAGCTGCACTAGCATTCGGGAATATTTTTGGGGGGCCAACATTACCCCTTTCATCATATTCCGAAATATGACTTAAATGCCATAACTGCTTAACTTGAGATTCTTAGTGAAGTTGCACTGTAGAGATCCCAAAAGGTCCCAGCTCTCCATTCGAGAACTCCACCTTCTTGCCTTCTGCCTTGAGAGGACGGGTCTGTGGAATAAGGGGAGGGGAGAAACAGCACCAGTGAGCAAGTCCCTCTGTTTCCTCCTGACACCCACTTACAGTCAGTGCCAGTCCCTGCGGATGCCATTTTTAAGCAATTTGGTTCTATTACTTTTGTTGGTGAATTATCCTCTAACAGTAACATCCACAGGCTACTCGGTTAGCGCTGCTAAAGAATGACAGGCTGTGTTGTACGGGGCATCTCTGTGAGTGATGAGTGGGGCTCTTCCTTTCCCCGGGAAACCACATTGTAGTGGTCAGTTCTCAGGAATAAACACTATTGTCAGTCTTGCGACATAGGAAGTACATAAAATCTGCTTTGGATGATGGATTTTATATCTCCAAAGAGGGTTAAATGTTGTGTGTAAAGCTCTTACTGTGCTGCTTGGATTCTATGTTACATTTCAGAGTTTAAAAAATGACATAGTCCAAAAATAGGAAAGAAGATAGAAGATGATTTCACGGTTCCCTGGGGTCAAGGCAGGAATATACAAATCAGAGAGGGAAAGAAAATTGCATTTAAAGATAGAAATTCTAAGTGAAAATGTTCATTTTATTTCGAGCTTTGTGTCATTGGGGTAATTATAATTCTGCTGGACAGTTACACAAGATGTAATTTTATTGAAAGAATATACAGTAGCCCCTGCTTATCTATAGTTTCACCTTCTGCAGTTTTGGCTACCTGCAGTCAACCACAGTCTAAAAATATTGGGTAGAAAATTCCAGAAATGAACAATTCACAAGTTTTAAATTGCAGGCCATTCTGAGTAGTGTGATGGAACCTCCAGTTGCCCTGCTCCAGCCCGCCTGGGACGTGAGTCACCCCTTTGTCCAGTGTCCCCATGCTGCATTCACTCCCCACCAATGACTCTCTGGGTTATCAGATAGACTGTGGTGGCATTGCCATGCTTACCTTCAAGTGGCCCTTACTTTACTTATCTGATGGCCCCAAGTGTAAAGGTGGTGAGGCTGGCAATTCGGATACGCCAAAGAGGACCTGCAAAGTGCTTCCTCTAAGTGGAAAGGTGAGTATGTAAAAGAAGAAACATAATGTACATTGGGCTCAGTAATGGGCAGTTTGAGGCACCCCCTGGGGGTCTTGGGACATATCCCACACCAGTAAGGGGGGACTACTGTAAGTACCTTCTGAAATTTGTGTAAAAAAAAATTCATAAAGTAAGGAATATGGTTTAGGATTTTTAAAATAATAGTTTACAATGTGAATAACATATGTGGCTTATCTTAGAAAGTAAGGACTTAATATAATTTGCAAATTACTTTCATAATGAGTCCATTTAACAATGAATATGTTACTACTCTATTTCCATAATGAATGCACAAAAGAGGTTAATGCATCACAATTTTATTAATATTGTGCAGAAATATGGGACAATAGAACTAAATTGATATATTCCATATGGTAGAATTAAACTGAAATATTCTCTATGCAAACCTTTAGCTTTTAACCTGCAGGTTTTAAGAAAATGATTTTATTGTCTTTTAAAATATATCTTTTGTCAAATTGGTTGGAAGCCTTGTTAATCATCATATAAAAATAAGCTAATGTCCTATGAAAAGAGCAAATAAATTTCATGGTGCTGAACAGTAAAAGAAAAACATATATACATATATACATACATAGCCATATATATCCATATATATCTATATATCTTTAATTGCAGAACAGGATCAACCATCCTTCTGTAGAAAATAGCAATCTTTGGCATTACAATTCTCTTACATTTTATGTAGTGTGATTCATCCATCCATTCCACAAACGTTTACTGAGTGCTCTATACCACCCCTACATGAGGTGTTATCCTTACAGAGTTGCAGCTGAGGCATTAGAGGCCAGCTGGCCAGATGATCCGCAGGACGTTCCCATGACTCAGGGAGGTGAGATGAGTAGCGTGACACCCTAGGAAGGATTAAATTTGTGTTTGTTTTAGTCAACTCTATAGAAGGTTCCAGGAAGTGTTCTCTATCAGAAGAGAGTGAAATTCACTTTCGATGGATTGAGAATAATTTTTGATCTCATTCTGTAAGCCCCTCCAACCGATCTATACTCTCTCCCCCAGGAGCATAGGACATTTTGGAAAGGGAGGGATGGTAGCTATATTGCCTGGAAATGTACTTTAATGATACATTTTCCTGTTAATAAGTCTAAAATGATGAGTTTCTAGACAACAGAGAGAAAGAGGATGGGGAGAATGGCGTGGTGTTTGTGTTTTCAAAGTTACAGTAACTTAAGTTCCCATCTCATGGGGGTGGTGTGTATGTCCAAGGGAAGGCTGCTGTGCACAGGTCTGAAGCTACCACCCAAGGTAGAGGCCACAGCCTTCATGGGGCCCAGTGTTTCTCAAATGGGGATGACTTTACCTCCAAGGTAACACTTGGCAATGTCAAGAGACATTTTTGATGGCCATGACTAGAGGGAGTAGTGTTACCGGTAAGAAGGGGGGAAAGGTCAGGGTCACTACTAAACACCCTACAATTCGCAAGATAGCTCCTACAACAAAAAGTGGCTCATTATGTCAGCAGGGCCAAAGCTGAAAAACCCTGTTGCAACCTGAGGGCTGAAGTACAGTGCCTTGAACATAGGGTGTACTCAGTAAGTGCTTATTGACTGCATCAAGTAGCGCATGAGTGATTTAGTGACTAAATACCAAACTTTGGAAAGTGATTACTTATCAAGTCAGTATTGTACTCAACTCTGTGTTCAGTTAGATTGAGGGTGCTCACTCCAAATTGGCATGGGGAGCCCACAAAAAACCCATTATTTTTTCTACAGGGCGCAGACACTATCCTATTTGCTAGAGTTTTAGTTTATTTAATCAATTTTTAAAGGACCATATTCATTTAACACATATTTTTGAGCACCTATTAGGTGTCAGATACACCTCTAGAGGGGAAGACTGGCATACATCCATAGACACACACATATATGCATATATATGTGAACCTGGAGCACACACATGAATTTCATAACAAGATTTGGTTCTATAAAATGGTCTAGCATATGGGGTGTTGATCAAGGAAGATTTTATCTGTAATGTTTGAAATTTTTTACAAGAATGTACTTGTGCATATTTGTATGACTAAAAAGTAAATATTAATTCCATAAAAGTAGCACTATATGCTTTAAAAATATACATATACTTTATTTTTTGCTTAACATTTTTGTCCTTCACATTTCTCCAGCATTTTATTATAAAAATTTTCAAATGTACAAAGAAGTTGAAAAAATTATACAGTGAACACCCAGATATTCACCACCCAGATCTCTCAATAAATGTTTTAATATAGTTGGCTTCATGACATACCCCTCCCTGCCTTGTCCATCCATCAATACATCATAAGTTCTGATGTATTTCAAAGTAAGTTGAGTGCATCCATGCACTTCTCTGTAAATGCTTCCGCATGCATATCACTGACTAGATCTCAGTATTTGTTTACAACTCAAACACACTTTATATTCTTTACATACATACTTTATATCTGTTTACAACTCAAACATACTTTATATTCTTTACATACATACTTTATATCTGTTTACCACTCAAACATACTTTAAATACTATGCAACAGAACACACCTGAAATGTAAACAGGAGTTCCATTTTATAGGTCTGCCACTGGTTTCTTTGTGTAGCTTGTTCAAGTAAGATCTGCATAGAAATCTGACCTCTAAAACAGAGATTGCTTTAGGACTTTTCCTTAAGGGATAGCCCCTTGGAGGCACCTCACATTTAACTCTTATTGCTGAAAGGATCAGCTGAGTTATTCTTTCTAATTTATAAATTCCCACTTCAAACTGAAGAAGTAGCAGGCTCTGAAGCATCATCAGTTCACTAGTTAGGTCATTGGCTGAGAGACACCCAGGAAGCACGCCAGGAGTGTTCTCTGTGACTGAATGTCCGGCCACACTTGGACCTTGGTAGCCTTTCCGGCATGTACAAAAGGCCCTGCTGGGATGAGGGCAGGGAACTTGTCTCCTTCCTTCACAATTTCCCCCCAGAGCATAGTCCCATGAGTGGCACATAGTAGTTTCTCAATAAATACTCATTGAATGAATGAATGAAGGAATGGTTGAGTGAATATTTTGTGTGTAGATGGTATACACAAGACTGCGAGGGGGGCACCCCCCAAAACTGGAATTCATTTATAAAAAATTGTGTGTTTATTCTTACATGTATAAACTTCAGTTACCTTCAAAGGACTCTCTATTTGATGCAGTACTGTCTATCGAGACTTTTTTCCCACTTCTCAAAACAGGTTTTGAACTCATAGAATTTGATGCCGTTTAGTGCTTCTGCTGTTTGTTTCACCTTTTCCACATTGGCAAAATATTTTCCTTTGATGGGGTGAGATCGGGTGAATAGGGAATGTGGGGCATGGGGGTCATGCTGTTTTGGGTCAAAAACTGCTGAACATTCAGCACAGTATGGTCAGGTATGTTCTTGATTATCCCTCATGAAAGGGGCAAACACAATGAAAGGCTCTTCAAAAAAAATTCACTGAAGCTGAACGCAGCCTCTCACAACACACCAGCTAGTACACTGATACAGATGGGTTCTTAAAACACTCACCTAGTGGGGGAAGCCTGTACTACAAGAGGCCTGCCCTCCAGAAGATAATTATAGTCTTTTTGAGTGGTGCCCTTTCATATTTGTAAAGTTGATTAATGAACCTGAAGGTCTGTAGAAAGAACAGGACAGTGATGACCTTCTGGCATTCACAATTACAGAGTCTTTCATCCATGCTAAGACATCAAGGTATAGAATATCATGAGTAGATTTTGGAAAATATTTAATTCAGTATCTTCATAATAAAGACAAAGCTACAAGGGCTCACCATAATTGCTTGGAGAAAATATTGGTTAGTTGTCTACAAAGACCAGAAAAATTATGCCCTGCATGTTACATTGGATAGTATTTAAACTTGTCATGTTCTCTAAGTATGGTACTGATTTAGATTGGAAAGCATTATTAATGAAATAATCTTGATGTTTCGTAAAAATCATATTAAAATGTTGAAAGGATATTTTGGGTAAATATAGTATTTGCATAAATCAGAACTGTCTATTCTCTTAGATAAGTAAAAAATAAGTAGCACGAAAGAATGTGGGTTTTGAAATCAGAAAGACGGGTTGCAGCCTCAGCTTCCACCCTGTCACATTTCCTGATCCACACATGAGGATAATGCTGCTATTACTGTTATTTCAGGAGGTAAATGGAGCAAATTGCTTAGCAGAGTTTCTGGAGTTCTGCAATCCTTATTTGTTAGTTTTCTTCTTTTGTTAAGAAAAGTTTGAAGCATACAACAGTTGGTAACAGTAAATTAGTTTCTTTTTAGAGTGCTAATTTAGTTGATTTGTTCTTTTTGATTTCTATCAAAATTGAACATGCAAATAGATGAAAAATTAAAATGGGTTAGAAAGCTTCATGCTATTACAAATATCTCAAATTTTATTTTCTGTTTGGTGGTGTAGGAATACAATGGATATTTACGTACTATGTGGTATTTGCAGATTTGTTAGACTTGCCTATTGCTGTTAATAACTTGTCTTTAGATACTTTTGGGTATTCTTTTTACAGAGGTAATAAGCAAATCACGTCGATTGTATTTCTTCTTTCTTAATTCTGTAGTCTTTTGTTCAATTTCATTGCCTCCTGCCTGGTTAGACCCTCTACTGCACTGTTGAACAGAAGGGGTCAATCTTACCATGTTTTCTTCAGAGCAGAGCCTTTCAATGTTTTAACTTTATGATCTTAGTTATGGGGTTTGGGGGGAAGAACAGCTGCCTTTTATCATATTATAGAATTTTTATTATATTCTTAGGTTGCTAAACACATTTGCCATGAGTGGATGTTAAATTTTATCAAATACTTTTTCTGCATCTGTTGAAATAATTATATATTTCTTTTTTTTCATCTGTTAATGTAACAAATTGCGTAGTTGATATTCTGATGTTAAGATAATTTTGTATTCCTGTAATAAAGTCAACTTAGTCATGGTTTTTTTTTTAAAGATTTCATTTATTTTTAGAGAAAGGGAAAGGGAGGAAGAAAGAGAGGGAGAGAAACATCACTGTGTGGTTGCCTCTCGAATGCCCCCTACTGGGGACCTGGCCTGCAACCCAGGCCTGTGCCCTGACTTGGGAATCGAACTGGCAACCCTTTGGTTCACAGGCCGGTGCTCAATCCACTGAGCCACACCAGCCAGGGAAGTCACGGTATTGTATTTTTTAATATATTACTGAACTCTGTTAGCTAACGTTGAGTCTAGCGTCTTTGCATGTATGTTCCCTGTAGAGGCCTGAGGCTCTCCTTTCTCATTTCTGTGTTGGTTTCTGGTGTCAAGGTTTTGCTACATTTGTACAACGAATTGGGGCACATCATTCACTGTCTTTTTATTCTCTCGGATGGATGTTATTTCTACCTTAAATGGTATAAGTTACATTTTCTGGTATAGATATCATGGGCCTGTTTTGTTTTGTTTGTGTTTATTGTTTTGTGTGCATGTGTGTCTGTGGGCCATTTAATTATGGAATTTTCATGATTATAGGGTTCATCAGAGTTTTAAATTTCACATTTTGAATTTTTGATAAAATGTAATTTTCTAGAAATTTTCTCACTTTGTCTAATTTTTCAATTTGTTAGCATAAAAGTTATTATTAGTATCTTATCTTTTTGATGTTTGAAAGATCTGTGATTGTTTTCCATTACTATTATTGGTTATTTGTGTTTTCTCTCCTGTTCTTGATTAATCTTGCTCTAGGTATAGAAATTATGTTAATCCTTTAAAGAAGAAAATTTTGGCTTTAGTGATTTCCTTTATTCTATTTTTCTATTTTGTTTTTCTGTTCTGTTACTTTCTGCTCTTAGGGTTATTATCTTCTTTTCCCTCCCGTCCTCTGATGTGACACACTGCTCTTCCTCAAACTTCCTGAAGTAGGTAAATGGAAGTATGCGGAGCTCGTGATGTTGAGCCCTTCTTTTCTTTTCCTTTTCCTTTGGGCATCACTTCAGAACAGCGGTTTTCAGCCTGGGCTGATTTTGGCCTCTACCACGGGGACACTTGACAATATGGGTAGACAATTCTGATGGTGACGACTGGCGGAAAGTGCTGTTGGTCATTAGTGGGTAGAAGCCAGGCATACTGCTCAGCACAGGACAGCACTCCCCTCCAAAACCCCCAAGAAGTACACTATCCACCACTGAGTGTCAATTGTGCTGAGGTTGAAAAAGCTGCCTTAGAGCATTCTCTACGGTTTGAAAGGTAGCATTTTGTTGTAATGCGGTTTAAAATACTTTCTCATTTCCATTTTGATTACTTCTTTAACCATGTGTGATTTATAAACATTAAGCTTTAATTTATAACCATATGGGAGTTTTCTCCTCTTTTTTTTTTGACTGACTGCAGCTTTTAATTTCCTGCTTAAATGAATTGTGATAAGAAAACGTTCTCTGCATATTTTCAGCCTTTTGAATTTTCTTGAGACATGATTTCTGGCCCAGTAAATCACTGTGTAAATGTTTGGTTTGTCTTTGAAAAGAAAATGTTTCTTTAGGCTTTGGGTGAAATACTCTGTATATTAGCTTGATTTTTATGATTATATTATTGATATTTTTGGAGCCTGTCTGAAAAATTACTAAAAACTGTTTTAAAATCTTCCACTATGATTGAATAATTAGAAATTAGAATAATTTACCTTTTCACTGTATTTTTCTAAGATTTTCTCCATTTTTCATTTCTGAATGTTATTTTTTTAAAATTCTATTTGCTTCTCTTATTATTTTGGAAATTATAGTCTCTATATCCATTTTCAGTGCTTACCCTGTACCTGGAAGTATAACCTTAACTAAGACTATTGTTAGTATTTTTGCCTCCTGCCCAAGAATATCAGGAGGGACCTTCGAGCATTTTAGACTACACTTGGCTCACTAAGTACTATTGTGTTACACTATTTCAATTTCTCATGCATTTTTTAATCCTACAAATAATTAGTCATTATTATCATCATTTCATAATTCAATATTTGTTTCAGTTTACCCATATACAATTTTCTTTGATTTCTTCTTGCACTTTAATCACAAAAATATTTTTTCTTATGCTTGAATAACAAACTTTCAATATTTTACTTTAGTATGGGTTTACTGCTGTAAGTGGTAAACAGTTTTTGTTTGCCTAAAAATGTCTTCATTTCATCATCAATTTTAAAAAGGTAATCATTTTGTTGGGTATTTAATTCTTAGCTGATAGTTATTTTTCTCACAAATAACTACTTTGAAGGCACAAATCTACTTTTGTCTGGTTTCAAATGTTGTTATTGAGAACTTAGCCATCCTTGTATTC
>VMDR010024879.1:0-14784 GCA_007922815.1 Macrotus californicus | reverse complement strand
GACTTGTAATTTGCTTTAGAATATGTAATTAGGACTCTCCTTCTAAATATACACATTTATTTTCTCATATACTTAATTTTCAGAAAGAAATGACTGCCATTTATTTTTGAAATATTAAAGATGTTCAGACAAAATTTCTCATACATTTTTTCATAGTTTAAAAATGGAAACAGGTGTGGAAAAACCTAGCTTAGCCTTCACGTGTTAAGAAGTTCTGACCTGAGTCATAAGACACAGGCCAAGAAAAGAGCTCTCTGCGGGTGGTTAGGGGTGGGAATTGAACGGGATCTTCTTGTAGTCAGAGACAGTGAATAATGCTGGCCTAGCATTGGCCCCAGACAGTCATGGAGCCTCACATCTGTGTGAGGTTGACCGTAATCAGGAAGCTCTGTTGATGATTCTGATGGGAATTATTTGGAGAACGGAGAACAGAGTAGAAGAAGAGAGAATGGGATTCAGCACCTCTTTGAATCACCCTAGTGGGGATTAAGCTTTAAAAGACATCTTTTGCCGAAAAAGGAAATTCATGTCTGTGTGAGCAGGGAAAGCATATCTTCTGTTGTTTTCATGTTTGGTTGTGCTGCCTTTTGGCTCTTCTTGGGTCAAAATTTCAAAGCTAAAATATGATATTTCTTCAAATAAACTCTTCTCCAAAAATAATAATGTTGGTCTTCTGTGGAGTTGGATGGTATCTGGGCTGGCTTGGGTGGGTGGCTGGAACATGGCCGCTTGTGTGGCAATAGGTCTCTTGTGCCAGTTGAGTCTGTAGCCTTCCACAGCTACGTTCTGTCCCACACGAGCATTCCACTTACGTGTGACTCCAAGAGAAGTCATCTCAGAAAGTGCCGATGGATTAGCATAAATCTGTCACCATTGTGGAAACTTTAAATACGTTGCCAGCGGTAGGTGTGCCATCAAAATATTTAATGGCTTGCCTATAACATGTAAAGCATAGTGGGACTTAGAGAAATAGTGGCTTTAAATCCTGCCCTCCAGAAACTCAGCAGGTAACTAGGAGGTAAACATACATGAATGTATATTATCTTTCAAGAAAGGGATAAATGCCTGCTTAAAATTTGAAGATAATGTACTGTGGGTATTCAGGAAAGGGTGATTCTTTTCAATTATAGCAATCAGTCGTTTTGCCATTCATACTTCTGCGAATCCTGGGGTTAAAAATTGAGAAAGGGCAGAAAGATATGATTTATTGGTTCTTACGACAGGGAGAGACTTTATTAGGTACTTTTATGCCATTTCATTTAGCATTCACAGCAACCCTTTAAGGTCGATAGGGTAGACTTATTCTTGAGTGTAGAGAGGAGGAATGTAAGATTCAGAGAGAGTAAGAACTTGTTCTAAGTCCCACAGTAAGTGGTAGATAATAATTTATATCTGTTTTAACTGAAAGCTTATACTGTCTCAACTATGCCATGGTTTTTAGAATTATGTGCAGGGAAACACAGAAGTGTCTGGGTCTGGGCAAATCTCCAAAAATGTTTTCATTTTGATTAGTAGGTAATTGCACTGCCAGGTGAGGACAGTGGATGCCTCTGCGGGGAGAGGGTCAGGAAGGGTGGAGGAGCAGAGAGAGGACAGGTACCATGTTGGTGGTAGAGCTAGTCTTTGAAACCTGGAAATCTAGAGCTACGTAAGTGAGCATGAAGGAGGAGATATAGGCACCCAATCTCTCGGGGTACCTACCACAGGGTCACACAAGGGTTTGTGCCCAATACTTTACGGCTGAAGAACCTCTGTTTGAGAACCGAAAGGTGGTGGGAAACAAGGCCGACATTCAGCAGTGGATGTCTGCATATGTATTCATCTGTCCCCCATTTATCGAATTTCTGATAAAGGAAAGCAGTATGAAATACACTGGGAAGGAGAGAATATTCAGATAATATCCCTGTCCTCAGAAAACTCACGTTTTGGTGGGGGACAATGGACTTGTGTACGAGCAATTATGATACCAGAGGTTCTCTGGAGTTTTGATATGAGATGGAATCCTAATTCTCTCTGAGTGGGAAAGTACAGTGGAGTACCACGAGGCTCATGGTGTTCAGCCGGAGTGGACAGTGACGTTCTTGAATGGTAGGTGGGGACCATGTCACAAAAGGGCTTGTTTGAGAGGGAGCTAGAGCTGTGTCCTGAAGGCAATAGGAAGGCACTAGAGGATTTAAATTTAAAAAATTTAATTAGAGAATGTTTTTAAACACATAGAAAAACAATGCAAACACCAATAAATCCATCACCCATAGTTATTTCCTTCAGATGGTTCTGTCTTTTAAAAAGTAATAAAGTTGCAGATAAACAACTAAATATCTACCCCTATGCCTTTGTTTATCTCTTCAGACCCAGAAAATGTCACTCGCTGAAGGCTGCTATGTATTATTCCAATGTATACATCTGTACTTTTACCAAATATGTATGTATGTCTTTCCAAAAAGCATAAGTTATTTTGTAAATTTTAAAATTAGATGCATCACACTGTTTATTTCTCCCTGGAACATGCCATCTTTACTAACATTACATCAGTGTACACAACTCTAGAATATTCATTTTTACCGTTTTGAAATAGCTAGGGTTTATGTTTTTGATGGACAGTTAGGCTGTTTCCCTTTTTCTTCTTGATACACATAATGCTGCAGTGAAAGTTGTCTCCGTGATGTCTCCCGCACACACAGGTATGTTTTTCAGAGTGAACTCCTTGAAATAGAATAATGAGATTGTAGCATATGCTTTTCTCAAGCTTACTACGCATTGTAAATTGCTCTTCAAAGTGGCTATACCAGTGTATTCTCTTTAGGAGCATGAATTCCTATTTTCCCGTATCCTCTTTAACTTTTTTTGTTAACTTATTTTTGTGAGTATGTTTTAGTTTATTTTTTGTTATAGTTTGTGTTTTCCTATTGTCAAGATTGCTCATATTGTCATATTGGATATTTGGGATTCCTCCTACTTGATTTCTATTGTTGTTTGTTTTTTCTTTTTTTCCCATTTTCTTTCTTTTGTTTATGATTTCTTGTTCATAATCTTTACCCGTTGTCCTATAGGATTATTTATATTCTTCTTATTGAATATAGATAGGATTTCTTCACATATCCAATGCACCAATCTTGGTTAGAAATGTACATGGCAAATATTTTATTCCAGGTTAGGTTTGTCTTTTGTTTTAACTTATTTTTAAAGAGAAGGGAAAGGAAGGAGAAAGAGGGAGAGAAACATCGATGTGAGCAAGAAGCATCTATCCGTTGCCTCTCTTAGGTGTCCGGACCTGACAAACTGCAGCCCAGGCACACACCCTGACTAATGGGGAATCTGACTGGGCACCTTTCACCCTGTGGGGCAATGCCCAACCCATTGAGCCACACCAGTCAGCGCAAGTTTGTCTTTAACTTTATTACATCTTTTGTTAGAAAAATAGAAATACCTTTTTTCCCCAATCTTAAAAAGATATTCTATATATTCTTCTAAGAGTTTTAACATTCTGCTTTAGGCATTTAGGGCTTTAACTCATCTTTGGCATGTGGTATGAATAAGAGTACAATTTTATCTATATATCCCTTTCCATATGATAAGCAATTACCACAACACATGCATTCAATAGTTCATCTGTGCAAGTCATTTATAATGCTACCTCTCTCTTATAACCAGTTCCCATGCATAGGTGGTTTTGTTTCTAAGATACTTATTTAGACTGACTGTTCTAGTCTAAACTTTTTCAATACTAAATCTTTATCATTATTTTTTTTATAAATTTATCTATTTTTTACAATGTATTTACTTATTTTTAGAGAGAGGGTAGGGGAGAGAGAAAGAGAGGGAGAGAAACATCAATGTGTGGTTGCCTCTTGTGTGCCCCCAGAGGGGACCTGGCCCACAACCCAGGCATGTGCCCTGACTGGGACTGAACTGGTGATGCTTAGCTTTGCAGGCCCATGCTCAATCCACTGAGCTATACCAGCCAGGGAAAATCTTTATCATTATTAAAGTTTTAAAATAAAATTTGATATACTGTAGTACAAATCTACTTCTAATTTTTCTTCCTCAAAGTTGTCTTGGCTACTTTTTGGCCTGCTTTTCTTCCATTTGAAATTTTTGATCAGTCTATGAAGCTCCACACCCATACTCCAACACAGAACGCCTGGGTTCTGGTGAGAATTGCAGTGAACGTACGCGTTACTTGAGGGAAAATCTTTGGCCTTTATGATACTGAGTTTTGCCATATAAGCACATTTCTTTTTCACATACTTATAATTTTTTATCTTTCAATTATAATTTAGTTTCATTTACCCTATCCATGCCATTGTTTTTTATGTCCGTCATGAAGAGTATCTTCAAAAATACGTTAAAAAATTTTGCTTCTAGAATAAGGAATGTATTTGATTTTTAAAAGCTTAGTTTTGCATGCAACAACTTTGCTGAATCTGTTATTTTATTTTTATGTAGATTTTTAAATTTAGATAATTGTCCTTAATAATGATGTTTTTATTTCTTTCTCAATCTTATACCTAATTCTTGTTGTCTTATTTTTCTTAGGGTTTCTATTATAGTGCTAAATAGAAGTGGTGATGGCAGGCATTTTTGTATTATCCTGGATTTTTTTCAAAGAGAATTCTAACATTTCCCCATTACTTATTATGTTTTCTAAAGGTTTTTGGTTTTACTATTTTAAAAAAACCTCATCTTTTTATTTTGAAATAATGAATGGCTGTTGCATATTTCAAAATAATGAATGAGTGTTTAAATTATCAGATGTTCCTTCTCCATCTGTATCAGTAGTATGGGTGGGCACGAGATGATAAAGTCCCAGCCCATGACAGTGGCAGTGAATATAGAACAAATAGAATCTTGAGGATTTTGCTATTATTAGTTGTGAGAGAGGATAGACAGAAAATAGCTTTTGGAAGATTCTGATTTAGGATAGCTGGGTAAATGGTAGATTCATTACTTGAATAGGGAATAGAAAAAGAATAACAATTTTTAGGAGTAGATTTCGAGCTCACTTTAAGATTTGTTGCAACTGAGATACGTTGGCTATTTAAAAGCTGATGTCCAGCTGAATTTTGGATACAATTATTTAAAAATTAACTCCTGAATGAAAGAGCTACGTGTGTTCTGGAGATTAGAAAAACTGTGAGTTGGTAACATCAAAGTGCTGTAGAGCAAAGAGTTTGCGTAATGAGGAAAGTAGAGGCTCTGGTTACATCCCAGGAACTTGTACCAATGTGGGACAGCAGGAGGGACTCTCACTGGAGTCTGGAAATAAATTGCTCCCAGGGAGAGTGCTGTCAGGGAAGCCCTAGAGAAAATGTTCCAACTGAAAAAAAGCCATCCACGTGAACCAAATGCAGGGAAGTTAAGATAGGTGGCCAGAAAGAGTTGACTTAATTTGGCAATTGGGAAGTCCCAGGCGCCTTTCACAGGAGCAGCTTCAGTAGGGTGCTGAAGGCAGACACTGGGTCTCAGTGAGGTGGAGCTTTAGCAGGAGGTGAGGAAATGGGGAAGGCAGATGAAGACCTCTCTCCCATGGAGCCTGCCGGTGAAGGGAAAGTGAGAAAGGAACATGCAAGTAACAGTCAAGGGGAAAATGATCCTTTTAGAATTAATTGTGAGTTTCTCAGTTTTGGAGTGATAGGGGTAAAGCATGGGAGGTTAAACTTTAGTTGAATGTGATTGTGAGCTAGTTGCTGGATGTGGTGAAAAGCTGATCAAAGTTTTATGACTGGACAGAGTAATTGTTCCGGGATATATTTGCCTGCGCTTTGGCTCTTCTTACCTGTGTCTACAGGCGTCGGGTTACACAAAAGAATTTCATATAAAGCAAATTCAAAGTCCGGTGCCAATCCCTGTGTAACAAGGAGGTCCTTAAACAAGGGTAAAACCTTTAATAAAAGTAAAATAGTACAAAACATTTTTGAAATCATTACTATAAAACATAAACATTTTGTGCCTTATTTCTGCCTAACAACCATATGCCAATGATCAATGATCTCTAATATGGAAAAAATACATAAATTAAGAAAACTAGCCTGGCCTGTTCAGGAAAGGATGTTGAATCTATTTTGGTTATCATGATTCAGTAAAAGCCATTAAACCCGCAGGCTCTGTTAGTCTGTAACAGAGGAAGTCCTTATCCCTGTTCTCGCTCCAACATTAGAATCAGAGGACAACCATATTCTAGATTTTATTTATTCTGGCACAGCTTAATTCATTGGATTTGTTTCCAATTTAAATGATATCTTTGCCAGGTAAAGTTGGTAATGATTACAGAAATGTAAAAATATGTCTGTAATCCAGTAAAATGCTGTCCATGTATTTAGCTATTATGTGAAAATTACATTTGTGATGGGATGGGCAAATTTTTCAAGTTGCCAAATTTATTTTTGTAGTTGAAATTAGCCAAAATTGCCAACTTAAGTCAGGTTGCAACAAACCAGTTCAGGGTTTCCATGGAAACATGATTTCATCCCATCTATGAAAACCCATTTTGTTTTTTTCTCCTTTATCATGGAACTTGAATCTGTGCAATGTTTTTCCTGTGATTCTTGCTCCAAGAAAAAGAACACAGGTTTCAAATTAGAAAAATATCCACATTTGACCCATTAAAGTTTAACTCCATGGGACATGGTCATTTTAGGCAGATAAACAATGGCCGTAATCTGAAGCCATTCCTATTTAGGTACAACTATGCATTTTTGTCATTTTTTGCTTTGTCTCTTTAAATACTTTGGCCAACATCCAGTAACAATTATTTCAAGTTATGATCAAATTACTTCATACTTCTAATATTCTTATTATGTGGTGTCTAGCTGATTTAGAAATCTTCAGTGAAAGAGTTGTAACTTTCTTCTTCCTTTTTATTTTTTCCCCATGCCTATCCCAAAACCTGACACAAATTGGTTCTCAGTAAATGGTTATTGAGTCAGTGGTGCAACCAATATTTCTGTGCCTTCTATGGGTTCTGAATAATGGGCATCATTATTCAGATGTCTACGGCATCATTAAAGACCCAGTGGAATGCAAAATGCATAGATAAGATGCTTTCTTATTTGTTGTTAGGGATCTGGGGAAGGTAAAGAGTGAATTGTAAATGCTTGCTACTAACTATTTTACCTCACATAAACCAGAGCTTTGCTATCTCATTTCATCTCTAGAACACTCCTGGAAGTGCTGTGCTATTACTCTGATTTTCCAGATGAAGGAACTATGGCTAGGCACGGTTTGAGCACTTGCCCAGGCTAATGATTGCTGGACCAGGGTTTGATGACCAGACCTGTATTGGCAAGTACACTGACTAGTTGGGGAGACATTTCTTCTACACATAAAGCAGTTGGTAAAATAGTAAATGTTATTGGTTGTGAGGAGTTCAGCAAAGGAAAGGTTATGTGAATGGGAGTAATCATGGATGATGTAAATAAAAGTGCCATTTACTAAGTGATGAACTCTGTACAGCATATCTAATCAGTGCTTCATATTTGCATTTTATTCACTGGAATACAATATCTTGCCTCTTAGAATAGTTTCTTAAATGTCTACCATTTGTTTTTTTAAAACAGGCTACACAGTGATATAATTTTGAGTAAAAAAAAAAAAAGAATACATGTAAATTGATTTTGCTAATTATTATAGATTCACAGGATGTCAGATT
The DNA here is from genome assembly GCA_007922815.1 of Macrotus californicus. Lineage (NCBI taxonomy): Eukaryota > Metazoa > Chordata > Mammalia > Chiroptera > Phyllostomidae > Macrotus > Macrotus californicus. The sequence goes on along the minus strand of VMDR010024879.1, from coordinate 7,136 downwards.
GGTCAAACTTTCTCTTTTTATAGAAAAGCAAACCAGCTCTCAGAGAGTAGTCCCAGCTGATTTTCTTTCTTTCTTTCTTTCTTGCCTAAATGCATGTGATAGCAGAGTCAGGCTAGATACGTTCTCCCAACACTGTCTAATGTTCTTTAAGCCACAAAGTGTTTTCACTCATAGATTTGTAGCAGGTAAGTATACATCATTAAGTTATAATTTTAGAAAGATAATTGTGATAATTATTCTACTTAAATAAGTCTTTATCAATGTGTCATTACTCTAACAAACCTAGAATTTCTCCTGTAAACCTAGAATACCTTAGAGTAGGAATAGTTACTGTATTTGCAGCAAAATTATGCTATAAAATCATGACTTACTAAGTGGTTTATATTCACTATAGGAATATTATTTTGGGAGGGGCTCTGTTTCTGATAAGCAATTAACACTACGTAATGTATCAGTGGATATCTCTTGAGCGATCAGAGTCATGATAATACAAAATAGAAAAATAATGATCCAAAAATGAACCTACACACACAACACACATCAGTTATATGAGGCCCTAAGTTACCATGGTGCGTTTGCAGGGAACCCTCTGGTGTATCATAGCTACAGTTTGTATATAAGAAATGTCAGTGAATTGCTTATCACTAATTTTATTGGTCCTTTTAGAATTAAGAATGATTTAGGAGTAAATTACTCAGGCTCGACCAAGTCTCTTAAACCAGTTAGGAAATTTGAATTGGTGCCATCTTTTTCTCCAGTGTCCACTTGACAATTTCACAATCTTTTAAACTCATCAAACTTGGTTAGAAAAATAACTACTATACAACGCCGTGCTTAGAATGGCTTTTATTGGCATAACTCTTCACTGAGTTTTGATCTAAGTGGCACAAATTGAGGTATTTTATTCATTATGGGGCTTTGAGAACAGGCTGACAGTTCTGGGAGGGGTTTGGGTGGAGAAATCAAGCAAAAACAATAAAGAGCTCCCGGACAGGGACAAGGGTGGTGATTGCAGGGGTGGGAGAGGGCATAAGGGGAATAAATAGGAATGGAAAAATACAATGAAAATTTAACTATTAAAATGTAAATTAGAGAGGGGGTTTGGGGGACTGGGTGAAGGATGTGAAGGGATTAAGAAGTACAAATTGGTAACCACAAAATAGTCACAGGGATGGAGAGTACAGCATAGGGAATATAGTAAATAATATTGTAATAACTACATATGGTGCCAGGTGGGTACTTGAAATATGGGCGGGATCACTTTGTAAAGTATAGAATTGTCTAACTACTATGCTGTACACTTGAAACTAATACAAAATAATACTGAATGTAAAGTGTAGTGGAAAAAAATTTTAAGTAAATTAAGTAAAATGAACCCTTAAAAATTAGTTTAATTTGAAGCTAGAAACTGCAAAAGGGAACAACTTAATGAAGAAAAATACGTAGTTTTTAGAGAATGGCCTAGTGAAGTAACATTTGTTAAGAAAAGGTTAGGGGGAGTTGCACTAATTATTATATATATCAGAGGTACATTTAAGCTACAGTTGGTTAATTAGTCTAGAATAGAAACACTGCAAACCAGGTGAGATTTTTTAATGGAGGTAAATAATTTAATACAGAGCTTTCTTCCCTGAAATGGCTGAGTGTGTGCGTTACTATCACACATACTCTTTGAGTGCACTGCTGCTATTAGCATACCTAAGAATTTTGTTGTGACATAATTTTTAGTGAATCCTGGTCATTAAGAAGGATTAAAAGCACAAGCAAAACAAACTGAGTTTACTATTTATCTTAGAAAAAATAGAATAGAAAATTTGTGTTCTGCATACAAATTCTTTGTTGATCATATGTGTTAAAAATATTTTTAACCACTGTGTGGCTTGTTCTTTTATCATTTTATTCCTTTTTTTCTTCGAATACTGAAGAAGCTAGATCAAACACAACCATCGTGTTAAGCGGTGAATAGCATCTAATGTCCAGTCCGTGTTCAGTTTTCTCCGATTGTCTCAAAAATCTCTCTGAGGTTTATTACTTAAATCAGGTTCTCGACAAAGTCCACAGTTGTAGTTAGTTGATGTGTCACTTAAGTCCCCTTACTTTTGTTTTCATGTCATTTAATTATTAATTATACAAGTTTTCATCTTCTAGATTTCACTGATTTTATCCTCTTGGTGTCATTTAATATATCCCCAAATTTCTTATAATTGGGTGGGTATTGAGACTTGTATAGATTCTGGTTTTACTTCTTATTGGCCAAAAAGAATTTGCAGATGGAAATGTACTCCTTCTAATTGCGTCATGTCAGGAGGGATGTCTCATTCTACTTTAATGATGTTAAAGTAGCTGAGTGGGTTCAAGTGTAGTCAAGCCTAGTGCATCTGTCCTAACAATATTAGCAGCACTGGTAAGCCTTGCCTAAATCCATTATTCCATTAGGGATTGAACAATATAATGTTCTAATTCTATTATTCTCCTGGCATATATTAACTGTTTTGTTATCCTGAATATCACCCACATAGGGTAGGTAGGGCAAATGCTTGATTCTCTTGTGTCCTCTAGTGATCTCCGAAGGTGACCCATGGTGTATTTTTTAATATATTTATAAAATTATGAACTCATAGATTTAGTACATTGTCATATTTAAATCCACTGGAGCTAATATTTTTAATGATCAGATTATTTTATCTTTAGCCAATAGGAGCCCCTCAACTTAGCTCTTGGGTCCTTCTTACCCCAGTCATTTTCAGGACTTTCCTTGCTTTCAGAATGACGAGATTTCTCTGTCTCATATATCATGTGCCCCAGATCTGGAATCTGCTATTTCCCCCCAAACCCTGGTTTCTTTTAATGGGAAATGATATGTAGAAACCACAATTGGGGTGCTAGAGCTGTTGATGATGTCATTCATATCACTTGAGCATAAATTGCTCATTTCCTCCCATTTGCTCTTTTGTCAATGGCGTTTGTTTTTTATTTATTATCCTGTATTGCTGTTTAACTTCAAACATAATTATATTTTATTTTCTAAGTAGGCAAACAAGGTGCAGTTAGGGCTAGAACTCACATCTCATGATTTGTTATCTGCATTCTTTTGGTGTACCGTGGATGAATTGGAAGATTAGTTTGTTGGAGAACAACATGAGCTGAGTTACGGGTTAAAATTTTAATAGTTTTCCTTTGGAGAATTTACTTTCTCGACACATTATCATCAAAATTAGAGTTGAAAAAGAAGTAGGCTAATATATATTAATATAAGAGGAATTTAGGGATGAAAAAGGGGCTACATTGTAAGTACAGCTTAAAACGACCACCAGAATCCCAAGGCCTGATTTTCGTGTATTTGCTGGCACAGTCAAATAATAGACACTGTACTCCACGTTCCTTGGCTAGGTTTTATTGGTCTCATTTTGAGTGATTGAACAGATATGTGTATTTTTTTGGTTGCTTGACTATTCAGAGTCTGCTTTGGCCAGCTGGGTTTTTAAATCACTAAACTGCAGGCAACCAAGTTACTGCGGTTCACTTTGACTTGGGTGGCTTCAATGGATGCTAGGTGATTACTCCACAAAGGACTCAGGAAAGCAGTCACCCACTCTGCAGTATGACAACAACTCTGCAATGTGTAAAATAATAGCTTCCTTGAATCTGACAGCCTATTATAAAATGGTGATTTACAATTGCCTCTCTGCCTACCACACCAGATTTTTGTTTAGAGAAATATGATAATGAATATCAATTGTTTAGTTAACTATCCATTGTTATACACAATCAAGGTGACATTAATTACATATTTTGGGGGGACATGATTTGACCTATGAAATTCTAAAAGTTATAAATAGAGTAACCAAATTCTACATACATACGTATATACATGAATTAATTCTTAATTCTTTTACCAGTTTGCCAGAATTTGCCCTTCTCAATTCTATCTGTCCAATTGATGCTTCCTTCTATTTACCTTAATGTCAGAAATACAAAACATGATAAACGTGTGTGTGTGTGTGCATGTGTGTGAAAACATGGTGACCAGAACTTTAGTTTTCCCACCTTTTCCTTTTCACAGTTTAGTTCAAAGAGACAGATTATAAATAAGCATGAGTATTAATGTCTCAGGAGGGGACTATTTTTAGTCTTCAATTATATTTGAGGATTTTATAGCCAAGCAAACAATTAAATTTTGAGATGGCATCTTTCTTGAAAGTCCCTCATTTTAAACACTTTTATTACATTTGTGGTGCCTCCTTATGGAGTTCCCTTGCCTTTCCTGAGGACCCACTGGCAGATACACTCATTTCAAGGAGACAAGGAGTTGCCTCATTGGTATCCACTATTCTCAGATGTTTTCTCACAAGTACTTATTTTGATTTTCATTAAGTATCAGAGATGGAAGAGTAGGATGTGATAAACATATAAGGTAAGGGAATGGAAGAGATATGAAAATGAGAGGACAATAATTGATCAATTTATTTTTCTTCTGCTTTCTTTGAGAATCAAATTCTTAAATTCTATACAGCTCTTTGATTTTGAAAGTGGAACAATCTACTTAATGTGAAAAGCTGGCCATGCTGCACACGCGCTTGAAACCCTCCACTGGATTTAATTTGAATTTGGGGAAAGATTCCTAAAGTTAACATGCTACATGTGGTCCCTGCTGTACTTCAGGCCCTTCCACCCTTCCTCTCACTCCCACATTCATTCTTTCCTGACCGTCCTTCTGTTCCTAGAACAGATTGAACTTACTCCATCTCCACAAGGAAAATTTTGTCTTCAGTTCCTGGCCAAGATGGCTTTGCATGGCTTTTTCAAGGATCAGCTCAAATAGCACCTTGTCAGAGGCCTTCTCTGACCTCCAACTCTAAAGAAGGGAGCCCTTCCTCTCCTCCTGGTCCCGTGTAATGCATTACAGCTTTCATTTCTTCATGTCACTTACCGCTCTCTGAAAATATCTCACTCATCTCTTTAGTCTCTGGAGCATAAACTACATGAAAGCAGGCAGATTCCTTATCTAGTGGGTCCACCTCTGAACTCCCAGCACATAAAACAGTATCTGGCACATAACAGCCACTTGGTAAATACTTGTTGTTTAGTGGATATAATGGAGAGAGTTCTGGAGGGAGACAACCTGAGCTTGTTTCAGGTCCGTCGCTTAGTGGAGGGCATGTGACAGGCAAGCCATGTTCCCTATTTTGCCTTGTGTCTCAACACTTCCCGAGATGAAAAGAAAGAGTTGTCTCGAGCATCATAAACATAAATTTCCATTAGCACAGCAATCCTGTGAGGTTAGCCTGAGGCTAATAATCCTGAGCATTATTTCTTTGTTGAAGGGAAGATTACAAATCTCTGATTTAATTTCCTTTTCTTTTTTGAACATTAGATCCTATAAAAATGATGTTGAATTATAATCAATGGAAGTGTTATATCTATGGCCTGGATTGCCTGTTGTATATTTAGCATAGTGTATATTCCATATTAACAGGTAAGCTCGGTTTCAATTTCCACATACCTACATTCTGTTATAAGTAATTCCATCTTTTTCCATTATCTATTAAGAACCATTTATATAGCATTAAAAGGTTAAATTTTTCCTAAACAATATTTTCCATGTTTAAAAGTAGCATATACTAGGAGCTCCGGTGGTATAATTGGTTAGCGCGTGGACTTATAAAATTAGCATATATTCCTGTATTTTTAGGGGCTCTTCCACTAGCAGTGAGGCAAATGGTTAAGGATGTTCTGGTGCATCAACATCACCTGGAAGCTTGTTAGAAATGAAAAATCTTAGGCTGCAAAAACACCAACTGAATGAGCATCTGTATTTTAACTAGATCTCTGATTGATTTATATGCATGTTAACATTTGAGAAATGGGGATGCTCAAGGTCCCTGACCACTCTTTGAGTTCCAGACCTTTACAAATTTTTGCTTGTAAAGATTCTCTGAGTTATGTATTCCTATTTGAGTTTGCTAACTAACTTCTCTACCTGGGGAATAGGAAACATAGGAACCATAGGCATTTTATTCTTATTCGTCATTTTTGTATTGCTTATACCAGAATTTCTAGAACTTTGGTGTTTATTAGCATATGCAAAGCTTTTTTTAATTTAAGCTCTGGTCTCTTGCTCTATAATCTGAAGCTGTTAGGTAGGGCTAGGACATTCATATGTTAAAAAAGCTGCCCAGGTGATTGTAGTTCATGTTAAAACTTGATATGCCTTGGTTTGTATGCATTATACATAAGCATGCAAAACATATTTATACGTAGCTATGAAGCATATTTATGAACACATCAGTTAGGTTTCAGTGGTTAAATAATATGGCAGTAACATGTATTTAATGCCCCTTTCATATTATTACTTTAAAGGTTGTCAATATAGATTATAATAAAATTAGACAATTAAGTTTAGCCCAAGAATTCTGAAGACCTGGAAACTACATAGAAATAATGAGGATGTTTTTGGTAGAGGAGCAGAATAACTTAGTTCTTAGGCCTGTGGGGAGGAAGTTAGTCAGTATTTATTAGTACACATTGTTGCCATAAAACAGGACATCCTGGTATGACTTACCAAAAGTGCCTCTCGCTGACATTTTCTGACCTGTATAGCCCTTTGTCCAGAGGGGCCCATCTATGTTGAAAAATGCCAGTGATGCTATTGGACTGATTGTTTTGCATTAAGGTATAATTTACATATTACAAATTATACAGTTGTCAGGCCTTCATTTTAATGGATTTATGTACATGAATCTCATCACTGCAAATGTAGTTTATTTCTATCACACACCAAGTTTACTGGTGCCACTTCCAGTTGACCTCCAATCAAAGGCAATTTTTTCCTTATTTCTAACATCATAATTAGTTTTGTGTTTTGAGTCTTCATATAACAGGAATCATGCTCTATATGTTCTTTTGTGTTTGGCTTCTTTCATTAACCAGAACATATATAAAATTTATTCATGTTGTTGCATATAACACTAGTTTCTTATTTTTTTGTTACTATTATTCTGTTATGTGAATATACCACACACCTTGTTTATCCATTCTCCTGGATAGCATTTGAGTTATTTTTAGGTTGGGACTCTTATGAACAAAACTACTGTAAACATTGGTGAAGTCTTTTTGTGGCACATATTATATACATA
>VMDR010024878.1:0-14784 GCA_007922815.1 Macrotus californicus | reverse complement strand
AATATCTTTATCCTGCTCTCAACAAGACAAGGACACAGGAACACCAAGTTTAATACCTGCTGTGGTGGTTACAGAAGTGCACTACCCACACCTTTCATTCCAGCTTCCATACCCAAAAATCCATCACTGCAGACAATCTAAGATTTTTTCATAAACCTTCCCTCTTTTCTTTGCAAAGGTCAGAACATCATTAAGGTCTTAAGGGTTCTCCCAGCCTGCCCCACTTTCCCTTGTAGACATTTCCCCTAAAAAATCATTTTCATGTTTAATCCTGTTTTGCAGTCTGCTTTCAGAGATCCCAGACTAACAAAAATGGTGCCATAAGTTGTACATGAAAACGACTGGTATAACAGGGCTGGCTCACCTACTACTGAGTGGACAAACTGTATAGCATCCTGGTTGGCAGGTAGGACACAGATTGCCATTGTCATGAATGGTAAAGAACTTTAGCTCAGTATTTAGTAGATTCAGCATTGAACTAGTCTAAAAGCTCCTACTGGCCTTACAACCAAATTCTAGGGACTTTACTTTTGCTTTGTCAATATAATTCTACTCTTTCTTTGTAATCAGTATTTTTTTTTCTCTCTGCCTGGTTCCTTGCCATGATCGTCTGCCATAACCCTATTTTCTCTAACACTGAGTCCCTATTTAGCTCTAGAAAATCTGCTCATAACTCCTGATTATGTGGTTTCTATTTACTGAGAAGCCTACCTACCATATGCCTGGTGTTAATCCTCACTAATCCTCAGAACTCTGCCAATAGTCATTATTACCTCATCTGGCGATGAGACTCAGAAATATCCAGTGAATGGAGTGAGGCTGTAGCTGTACCTGTGATCCTATTTGGTTATGTTTATTTACATAGGAGATGAAGAAAATTCTGAATCCTGGCTAGTACAGACATGTACAAGATGTGTCCAACAGACAGAATGGCCATTGTGGACAGAGCCAGTTTGCAGAGAAGATTTTAAGGCCTTTGGAAGAAAATTCACAAGAAAAAAAGAACGTGTCAGAGTGAGCATGACTCATAAATAATGTATATAGACTAGTAAGTAGAAAGAAGGAGACCAAGATAGAGTATGGAAGCTGTTACCCGGCCTAGTCCTTTTGCAAACCTGTTGTCGGTATGTGCGCTCTCTGGAGAGGAACAGAACTACGGGTATTCATTGAAAGAACTGTCACAATAACTGATGAAGAATTTGGGAACTAGGCAATCTTGTTGTGAGAATTTTATCCGCTCCACCACCACCATCACCACCATGCCAGCCAAACACAAAATAAATAATAAAGGGAGGAGTAGTCTCTTCATACTGTAAAAAAGCATGAGAAAGAGGAAAAAGTGGATGGATGGAAATGCAAGGAGAAGCAGAAATGGATGGCAGTGGAGTTTCCAGAAGCCAACACCAACATATTGGCAAGGAACTGGGTAAACTGGTGGCAGTGGAAGAACTGTCTCTCTCTGGACAACAAAGATGTACCAGAAGCAGAATTCTTTCTAGAATGGCACCAGGCAGGTTGGGGAAACATTCATTCATTTATTCAAAAATACTTATCGAGGACACACCGCAAGCCAGGCATTGTATTAGATTCTTCTGTTGACCGACCATGAGGCAGCAGAGATGTCTGAGTCTATAGCAAATAGAGTGAAAAAAAAGAGCTGTCTCTCTAAATTTAGTAACACTTCACTCCCACAGCCCCATTGTAAAATCCAAGCTTCCTTCTTTGCAAATGTTCTAATCATAGTCTTGATCCATTTATCTAACATGTTGTCCTTTTCTTGTTGATTTATTGGAGACGGTTTTGTTGAGGGATGCTATTATTTTGTTGATTATATGGATTGAAAATATCCTCGTGTTATTTTTCTTCTACATTTATTTATGGCAGGAGCAGGCATTTGTTGTTCCGTAGTCTGATGTCTTTATTCATGACTTTGTTGCAGAGCTAAACTTCTTGCCCACAATGTGTCCTAATTAAGGCTCTGTAACAATGCTAGATTACAACTGGAATATCTAGATGATGACAAAAGTCCTCTGATATTACTAGTAGTGTGACCTCGGGTAAGTTTCTTGAAACTAACATTACACCCAATAGCATCAGACCCTCTCCTAGGTTCTATATAGAAGATAACTGATACAGTGTATCTATTTAACTTTTACAGTGTATCTATTTTTCAGATGAAGAAATAGTCTCAGTGAAATAAATTGATTTACCCAGTAATTCACAGCTAGTTAATGACAGAGCTGGGAATCAAATGTAGATATAACTCCAAAATCCATGTTGCCTTTAATGTGTGTTTCAGGATATTCATGTGAAAAATACTGCATATACATACTTGCGCACACAGGTAGTTAAAGGGAATTATCATTTCTAAATCCCTGTGACGTTCCATGATTCAAATCATCTATTGAAAAGCAGTAACCATGAGACACTCTAAGGAGGGACTACTGACTGTAATCCCACTGGTTCCCAAAAGAAAAGCAATTAACAGCAAACAATAATGGCATAACTGATAACTTAATTTTAAAAAGCCATTCAACACTGACTTTGAACAAGATTACTCCATAGAGACTAGAATAATCTCTTTATGACAAACTTTGCAACTGCACTGAAAAAGCACTTAATGTACAGCAGATACATTGCGTGGAAAGTCTACTGTGCGCTCAGAATGCAACCTATATCATCTTCTTTAATCCTCCGGAGAACCTTAGGAGGTAACTATTTCACTCTTCATTTTATAGGTGGATAAACTGAGACATAAAGACATCACATGGCTCCACAACTAGCATTCCCCCATGCCTGTCTTCAAAGCTCCCTGCAACAAATTCAGTCTTGAACTCCCCCCGCTAGAAATCTACATTAGGTACAAAATCAGTGCCAAGTGAAGTCCTCCCCTTATAGCAACTTAGTTTGTTATGACGCTGTCATAAAAGAACCTCATTAGATCTTCAATATTTGAGGGTTCTTCTGAGTTAGCAAAGGGAAAGAAAGCGTATCAGAGAAAGTCACAGGTCTTTTCCAGAATGCAAAGTCTATTAATAGACTGGCTAAACACAAGGAAAACTTTAAAAATATATTTACTGCTGGCTTTTCAAAAAATAACCTATGTTGAAAATGTAAGGCTGACTCATACTTGTTGAACGACTAAAAATCTGCTTTCCTTTAAAAGATGGACTGGAAAATTCATGTGTTTTCCACGCTCAACTCAAGTTCCTGAATATTGCTTAATATGAATCCTGAGATTAACTCCATGGTCCAAAGCATCTATTGAAAACCAACAACCATGAAAAATAGAGAATTGCATGTCCATAACATGGTGTCATTAAAACTCCCGCATGAAGAACTATCTCTCCTATGGACTTGCAAATCACTAAAATAGAGAATAGTTATGGAAAGCCTCATGGAAAGTCAAAGGTGAGGGGGAAACAAGGCGTCAAGTTGGTGTGCAGTGTAAATTCCACAAGAGATTCCAGGACTGTTAAATTATTCCTTTGGTATGCTTTCAGAAGGAAGATCATGGGTGTGATGCGATTACTAGTTGGTATTGTTTATACTGCCCTAATTTACTATTGCATTAGAAGGCTTCCTTACAACAAGGTGACTAGATGATATTCTAGGCCAGTACAACGGGCTTTGAACAACCCTCCAAGTGGGGTTTAGAGCAAAATGTATAGCAACTGCTGTCCTGGGTTTTGCTGCTTATTGCTCAAGTGAATTCTTTTGTTAGGCTATTTTGTAAACTGTCAGAAAATCATCCTGACTTAACTCTATGAACCATAGTCACATAGCTTGAGAAGCATTTGGTTTTGTGTGACTTTTTCTAGTTCTACTTTTTTCTAAAAATAAAAAATAAAAAGGTCTGTTGTAGTTCTCCCAAATGCCAAAAGGGAAAAAACATTAAAAATAATGTTGCATAACATTTACCTTGCAAATATCAAGCTTAGAGTATACGCAAGGTTGATAGGGCATAAAGTACCTTTCTTTTATGGGTGTATGTGTTTAATAGCCTTTTAGAAAATGTCATAAAGTGATTTTAATTGCATATTCAAATACTATTTCCTAAGAATACATAAAATTCTAAATATAGAAAAGCTGAATGCTGAACAGAATTCAGCTCCCTGAAATCAGATACTTTTCTAAAAGACAAAGGACCAACCCTCAGGGTCATCACTGACTCCTCCCTCTTCTTCATATCCAGTATTCACTCTATCACTGAACTGTTGAATTTATTTCTCAAACTATCCAGCAGCCACACTCTCTCTCTCTCTCTCTCATCTTTCATTGGAACTATTTTAATAGCTTCCTTACTCACTTTCTAACTAGGTTTCTCCCATTTTAGTCCATTGTCTGTCTGTTTCTTTCTCTCCCTCTCTCCCTCTCTCTCTCTCTTTCCTCCTCTCTCTTCTCTTTCTGTCTCTACCACTTTGGTAGTCCCCCCACCCTGCCTCATCTGTGGTTTCACTTTCCAAGCTTTCAGTTACTTTGGTCAATCAAGACCTAGAAATATTAAACAGAAAATTCCAGAAATAAACTATTTATAAATTCTAAATTGTACACTGTTCCACCATTCTGAGTAGCATGATGAAATCTCCTGCTATCCCCTTCTGTCCCACCTGGGACAGGATGTAAATCATCCCTTTGTCCAGTGTCTACATGCTGTATATGCTTCTGCCCCTTAGTCGCTTAGCAGCAGTCTTTGTCAAATGGACTGTCACTGTAAGGTGGTGCTTGTGTTCAAATAACCCTTATTTTACTTAATACTGGTCCCAAAGTGCAAGAATGATGATGTTGGCTATTCAGATATGCCAAAGAGAGGCCAGCCATCAACTGTTTCCTGTAGGTGAAAAGGTAAGTAAAGTGCAATATGACATTTTGAGAGAGAGAGAAAAACACATTCACATAACTTAATTATAGTATATTGCTAGTTGTTCTATTTTCTTATTATTAGTCTCTTACTGTGCTTATTTTAAACCTTATCATGGGGATGTATATACAAAAACATGTAGTATATGTAGGGTTTAGTATTACCTGCAGATTCAAGCATGCACTGGGTGCCTTGGAACATATACCTACAAATGAGGGGAACTACTATAGTCTTAAAACTAATGAATTTATATCCCTCATTGATAACATCTGCTAATTTCCTATTGCCTGTAGGATAAAAAATATGAAATTCTTAGTATAGTGTCTCACAAAGTGTGATTCTCAGAACACTGGATCAAAATCTTCTGATCTCCTCACTGGGGAGAAAAATGTATATTCCTGGCCTTAGCACAGGACTACCATCTCAGAATCCTGGGTCTGAGTTCAGTAATCTACATTTTAACCTTTTACTCAGAAACAGTTAAGTCCCCTGGAGAGAAGAGAAAGCATAAAAATATATACATTTTGGAGAATTTCAGTATCTGGCAAAACCATGAAAGAGAAATCCTAAAAACCATGACCAGAAATTCCCAGATAAATGGTTGGACTATTTTGTAAAAAAATTAAAAGAAATCCATCAAATTTAGGGAGAAAAAAAGGAGAACATGGATCCAAAGAGGTAAAATGGAGAGAGAAATTCAATCACAAAGATTTTGTGAAGTCAGACCCGAGTCTCAGGGAACAGGGAAAAAGTGAACCAAAAAAAAAAGTAAGCTCAGAAATAGATGGCAAAAATACTTTACTTTCTGAACCTTGGTTCTGAGAAGAAAGAAAATCATTCTCCCTGAGTATCTTTAACCAGTATCTAGTTCCTTATGTGAGATGGTAATTTAAATATACAATATATTTGTGCAAAATTTATCAACAAACTACTTTTTTATTGTGGACCCCAATCCATAGCATCTCCAAAGGCAAATCTCAGAGAAACACATTGTCAATCCAAGCAACAAAGGAGTCACATAAACACACTTTCAAATATGAGCTACCAATGGAAAACTATAAAACACACATGGAGACAAAGCAGCATGGTGAGAGTTATTTTTAAAAAGTTCAGAAAGACTTAAATGTAGATAGTAAGAGATGTGGTATATAAAATAATTTTATAAGTACCAAGAAAAGATTGTTGCTTATGAATATTATTTCTCACTAAAAGATACAAGGATTACTTAGAGACTGGCTGGGAAATAAAGCATAAATAGTAGTCTTGGAATACCTAGTTATATCAGAAAGTAGTGAAGCTAATCAACTACTATAACTATGTCAAAACTACTCGGAACATATGGAGACCCCACATTGGCCAAAGATGAAACAATTTGAGCACAAAAAGTAACTGTTATGGCCCCTGGTTGGTGTAGTTCAATGGATTGAGCTTGGGCCTGTGAGACAAAGGGTTGCTGGTTTGATTCCCAGTCAGGGCACATGCCTAGGTTGTAGACCAGGTCCCCAGTTGGGGCATGTGAGAGGGAACCACACATTGATGTTTCTCTCTCTTTCTCCCTCCCTACCCATCTGTCTAAAAATAAAAAAAAAATAAAATCTTTAAAAAAATAACTGTTATGGGAATATCTAATAGTTAAAATTCCAAATATTTAAATGAAAAGTCATAGGCTACCTGTGAAGGATTCTAGGAAACCAGTACATTATACTGAAAACTGTTAAATAAAAGAAAGTTATCAAGCATTTATTCCAAAATGCAAATTGTACATCAAGACAACCAAATAGTTAATAATTTTAAAAGAAATATCCCATTTAATAGTTGAATAAGGAAAATAGACTTATTTAATCAGCATTTTGCACTCCCTAATGAAATTATGAATCTTTGCAATGCCTATTAATGATCATTAAATCACTAGATGAAAAGATCATGGAAACTTTAAACCTAAAGATCAAGCCAACATCACCTAAACTGATTAATCTTATCATAAAAAGAGACAAATAGGCATAATGAGCCTCTTGATGAATGTACACAGCACTACTTGTGAAATATTCTTGCCCAAATATTGAATGTGAATTTAATCAAGCTTCTATATCCGACTATTGGTTCACAGGAAATTCAGGGCAAAGAAACATACTACCATGTAATGCCATTCTGATGCAATCAGCAAAAGCCAGGCTGTGGAAGTCTCTACAGCACAAATCACTGATTTCTTCTTCAAATTATGTTAAGATGAAAAAAAATCCAGGAAGGAAGAATACATAGAATTTAAAAGACTTAAAAGACTACATGTTTGCTAGGGCTGCCATGGCAAATACCACAGACTGGGTGGCTCAAGAAGCAGAAATTTATTTTCTCAAAGTTTTGAGGCTGGAAGTGCAAGATTGAGATTTGGTTCCTTCTGAGACTTCTCTCTATGGCTTGCAAATGACCACATTCTCACTGGTTCTCACATCGTGTTTCCTTTGTATTTCTGCACCACTGATATTTCCCTGAGTGTCCAAATTTCCTCTTTTAAGGACACCAGTTAAATTAGATGGGGGACCATCCTAGTTGGTTCATTTTAACTTAATCACCTCCTTAATGGACCTGTCTCCAAATACAGTCACATTCTAAGGTGCAGGATATTAAGGCTTTAACATAGGAACTTTGGGAGAATACAATTCAGCTCAAAACCCTATACCTTCTAGATCCCCCAAAGTCACGTCTTTCTCACATACAAACTATATTCACTTCCATCCCAGCAGCCCAAAAGTTTTAACCCATTTCAACATCTACTCTAAGTCCAAAATCTCATCTAAATTCATTTAAATTAAGTGTGAATGGGACTCAAGCTACAATTCATCCTGAGGCAAAATTCCGGCTATGATTCTGTGAAACCTTACAAACTCTCTGCTTCCAAATACAATGAGGTAGGCATAGAAGAGACATTTCCATTCCAAAGCAAAACAGTTGGGGAGAATACAGGAGCACAGGTCCAGGCAAATCCAAAACCAGTAGTGTAAACTCCATTAACTTTTAAAGCTCCATAATAATCCTTCTTTGGACACATGCTATGTCCCCTGGGCTTACCTAGGTAACAGCCTCTGTCTCTTCTGTCCAGACAGTGGCCTGTAGCTTCATCCCTGAGGCTTAATCTCCAAGTACAAGTCACCCAATTCTGAGGTACTGAGGGTTGGGGCTTCAGTACGTAAATGTGGGGGGAGAGACACACAAAATTTGGCCTACAACGTGTAATATTTGTCCATGTTTGCATCATGATTTAAACAAACCGTTAAAAATGTATGGAACAATCAAGGATTTAAATTTCATTAGATATCAGATAAGATTAAGAATATTTTTAAAATAATTATATTTTAAAGTTCTTATGGAGATGATAACACGAGTACTTATGAATGAAATTTATAATATCTAGAGTTTGCTTCAAAATAACAAAGCAAGAGGATCTGATAAACTAAAACTGACCTTGATTTGATAATTGTTGGAGGCAGAATGGTGGGTATATGGGAATTTCACATACTCTTATCTTTACTTGGGTATATATTGAAAAGTTTTATAAGTTCAAATATAAGTAAATGTATTTAATGTATTTAAAGAAGTAAAGAAAAAACCGAAACGAGCAAGAAGAAAAATATTTTTAAAATCTTTGAAAAGTAATATAAAAGTATTCATAGAATAGAAAAAATTGTTGACATTTTAAATGCTCTGTGGTACAGAGCCACTTTTGTAAAAATGTCAATTCTCCTAAAATGATGTGTAGATTTAATAAATTATCAAACTTCCAAAGGGTATTTTATGAAAGTTCATACTCTAATTCTAAAATTCCTGTTGATGACTACATGGATAATAGTTGAGAAAATCCTAAATTAAAAAAGCAAGAAAGAAAGGGAGAAGGAAATGAAAGAGAAGAGGGAAAGAGAAGAGAATGAAACTGGAATCATTAAATACAAAAACTTATTACATAGCAAAAATAGTTAAGACCGCTACAGTGGTTTCAAGGAAAGACAGTGAACCAATTGATTAAACCACTGAGCACAGGAAGACACCTTGCACACGTCAAAAGCTACAATAAAAGCTATATATGCACAGATGACATTGAAACTGTTTAGGTGAAGATGGATAGTTCATTAAATGATGTTGGGTCAATTAATTATCAATAAGGGGAAAAAGAAAAGAACTAACCTTAAAGCATACAAAAATAGAAAAAAAAAAGCCAGCCCTCTATTGTTTAGAAGAGAAGGATGTTAGAGTAATATGTTTTGTGTTTTTATTTTAAGCCCCTTACAAGGTACAAAATGCTCTGATCACATAAAAGACTGACAAATTTTACCATATTAAGATAATTCCATCATATCCTTTATATTACTTATATTGTTCACTGCAAGAAGAACCAGATCCTCCCATCACCTCTCTCTTGTTCTAATCCCACAGTTACATGATACATTAAAAATAAACAAATAAATAAATAAAACTGGGAATGATAAAAATGGGATAGTGGTTACTCAGGTAAAGAACAAGGTGACGTGATTGGAATTATGTACACAAATGGCCTCAAATGACATTGGTGATGTTCTCCTTTGCAAATTGGGAGGTCTTTTAGGTTTTAGTACCAATTTTTGTTGGAGGTGGTGGGGTAGGGCAGAGCGGCGTGGGGGTATGAAGTACCCCCATACCAGTGTGAAAATGAATAAAGGAACTTCCTTTTTTAAAGGTTTTATATATATTTTAGAGAGAGCAGAAAGGAGAGAGAAAGAGAGGGAGAGAAACATCAATGTGTGGTTGCCTCTCATGCACCCCACTACTAGGGACCTAGCCTGCAACCCAGGTATGTGCCCTGACTGGGAATACAACCGGGGACCCTTTGTTTTGCAAGGCCCTTTCCCAATCCACTGAGCCACACCATCCAGGGAAGAACTTCCTTTAAAATAGTCTCCTGAAGCCCTGAAGGAAGAGCTCTCTCTCACACACTACCACTCACTGCACTTCTCAGGCTCCAACCAAAAGAACCATACAGCTATCTCCAAGGGAGAAAGCTTATTTTACTACTCCAGCAGGAAGAATAATAATTTTCTCCTTGCCTAGCAACAGACCCAACCAATGAGAAACTGCTAGCACTCAGCCAGTGGGAAGCCACTATACTTCAACTGGGTTTTCTCCTAACAGCCTCTTCCAGCTCCTCCCTTTTTTCTGTACCAGAGCACTCCTCTCCTTTGTTCCCTGGGTGTGCCTGTGGTTTTGCCTTAGCTTGCTCATCTCAAACTGCAATTCTCTGCTATTCCCAAAACTCATTCTGGTGATAAACACCTGGCTATTTCATTTTGTTGAGGATGACAGCAACAAAAAGCAATTCTCTGGACACTATCTAGTGTCCTACAATTTAACTCAATTCTACCCCTGTCTACCTGGAGATAGCATCAGATTCCACAGGTTGAAGTTTCTTCCTACAAGACTGCTTTCCCCACTTCAGATACAAATGGCAAGCTCAGGTTATTATTACCTGTGCTTCTGACCAACTGGTTAAACATCAAAGATTCCCATTACCTTCTCCTCAGGCTGAATTAATTGACTAAAGCTGCTCACTGCACTCAGAAGAAGATTTTACGTACCAGATCACTGGTTTATTATGTAAGGATATATTTCAGCAATAAGATATACATAGGAAAAGGTATGGTGAAAGGGCACAGAGCCTCCATGCCCTCTCCAAGGGCACCCCTCTCCCTGAATCTCCATGTGTTCATCAACCCATAACCTCTCTGAACCCACTCCTTTTGAGTTTTTACAGGTTTCATTACATAGACTTAATCAGTCAATTCACTGGCCACTGCCAGTTGAATCGATCCCCAGCCTCTCTCCCCTTCCTAAAGGTCTGCGGGAGAGGCTGAACGTTCCAACCTTCTAATCACATGGTTGATTCTCCTGGCAACCAGCCCTCATTCTTAAGTGAGGTCCCAAATTTACCTGATTTCCACAAGACACTTTTATTGCTCTCATCACTTGAAAACTTCCAGGAGTTTAAAAGCTCTGTGCCAGAAACAGAGGTGAAGACCAAATATAGAGTTATTATGTTAAAGATTAAACAATATCACTTAAATATAGTGTTTAATAGGACTGTATTGTGTATGTGTATAAGTCAAGTTAATTTAAAGTGTTTTCTGTTGTAAGGAAAGAGGTTCTGAGTAGCTCTGAGAAAGTAAAATTTGGGTCTGGTTATGAGGTAGTAAATGATAGCGAATGAGTTAGTAAATGTTCCTCGTTGCCTTCTGTGCATGTTGCTCAGCTGGCAGTACCTGGCACCCTCCCCAGAGTGTGCCTCTTCCCTCTCAGAGCTTTGTTAACGTTCACATTGGCCCTTGTGGTACATGGGTGGTATCTCATGGCCACGAGCAATTGTGAAAACAATGGGGACTGCTCATGTCTAGAGGAGCCAAAATGTTTTCAGGTTTTTATTTTCCGCATGGAGTGAAGTTGAAAGATCTTAATGCTTTAGCTTAATTAGCTTCAGAGAGGAACCTTTGCTTCAGCTTAATTGTTAGAAAAATGTGTCTTCTCCGACTAGGTACACAACTAGAGCTGCAGACATTTTTTTATTCTCAGGAACTTTTACTTTTAACAACTAACAATTCTACTTTGTCAACTCACTTGGATGTTTTCCTTCAAAATCAAGTCCCTATTTTGAATTTTACATATCATGTACATATATATTACATATGTGATGTTTAGAGCATTGTTTTTTAGAGCTCAGTGTGTTTTTACATAATAGATTATCTTTGGCACTTCTCAGCCACTGAGGAGAATTTACTCCCTCATCTCGCTCCTGTAATCAATGGCCCTGACATAAAAACAAAAAGGGATGTTAATATTTAGCATGATTAGTATGCTCAAAATTTTTCCAGTATTGCTCAACAGTATTATAAAATATGCCTTACTTTTCAGGTCTTCAAATGTAAGAAAGCTCTAAAAACAAAGAAGCAGCTTTATCTTTCCCCCTGGGAACCACTAATTGTATTCACATTTTTCAAACTGTTTACATGAAAACAATTTAGTAATGATATGCACATTTTCAGGATATGCAAGAGCTGACACAATGACTATCAGCAAAATCCTTCTAAATGAACATGTCCCATGTGTGGAGCACTTGTTATGAAATGTCATTGGGGTATGCAGTTTAGAAGACAGGTTGTAAAGGAAGTATGTAAAGTCCTATAAATTCATCAGTAACTTCATTCCCCACATCAGTGGGTAGCAGAATATTAAAATGAATGCTTAAAACATAAACTGAACAAGTGTGTGCATAAACAGAACTGAAGTGATCAAATGCATTGTTCAAAGTTCTTTAGAACATGAGATCTTATTAAATGGAAGACTAGGAACTTCCCACATAAAATATTAGCAGATAGTTAATGATGCATCTGATTACTTCTCCAGCGATTACACATGGGAAAAACATGTAAATGCCAAATAACACTGTGCTTTTTATTCCTAGCACTAATGAATTATATGAACATATTCCATTCACAAGTACAAGACACCCTATCAGTAGACCTGAACAAATGGTGCTAGGGCAACAAGACATAACTGAGTTCATTTGGAGGTTAAGTAGAGAAAGACATTACGGGAACCTCACTGAAATGTTTTTTTCACATCCTGCTGACTTTTCGCATATAGTTAAGGGTCAAGACCTACCATCTTAGATTCAAGTGTCCTATATAATAGGCTTCTTGTTATTAATTTGCTTTTTTCTCCCTAGACATAGGGACCAATGATTGATTTTATTCACTTGAGTCCAGACCCATGCGTGATGACAAGAGAAACCTCCTTGAGGTATCACTCTTTAGACACCTGCCAATTCTAAACTAATCCTAAAAGTAGAAATTCACTCTTTGTGTCAAAGTTGTCCTGATCTCCCATCGCTAGTCCCCATGAGAAACTAATTAATTTAATATTTATCCAAGGAGACAACATTCAACCTACATGTTTGTCAATAAGAAAGCGATGTTTCTGACTTTAACTTATTTCTTCCTAACTAGAATCTAATTCAGCTCCCATAAACCCCGTCTTATCTTTGTCCTCATATATTACCCTGGCATTCTCTCTTGTTCAGAAGCTTAAAAATATATAAAATAAAATAAAATTAACCCCTTTTTCTGATAACCCCTTTTTCAGAAACTGACTTGACTACTTTTTCACTGAACAATATATTTACTTGACAACTGCCACACAGCAGACTAAATAGAAATGTTAGTCCACTCTTTTCTACCAGTGTAAAAGATGGGATTTATAAATGCTCATAAAACCAAAAGTACCAGCGTGTTTCGATAAGTATTCTAATGACTTCTACCTAGGGCACTGTTTCATCTGACCTGACTGGTCATTGAGCATCAAATGTAAAAAGGAAAGGATTTATTCTCAAGGACCATGTAGAACTAAACCACACAAAAATTATACACCTGCACCTGGTTCCTGCTACTGTATTCTTTTCTATGGCAAAGATACAGGAACAACACATTCCTTAAATGTTTCTAAATGCTGGGTCTTCTCTACATAGCATTTAACAAGGAAGGAGAAATCCCTACGATAACTGCATCTTTCATCTGAAGTGACAGTCTAACATCTGTAGGGGAATATTTCCTTTCCTAAATATTCTGGGCATAATACTGGTCAAAATTAATACTTATAAAATTAATTATTTTCTACTTAGCCCCAGAGGAAGATGGAAGAATCTGACCTATATTTAGTGACTGTTTTCTCTGAATATTTGTAATAGGAATGATGAAATTGTTTTTGAAAACCAGCATTAGCAACTATATTCAGTGTTGTACTAAAAATATGACCCTTGCAGAGTATATCACAACTTTGTTTCTTTATAAATCTTGAAGTTTTAAAAACTATGCAACACTTTAGCACCCAGAGATCCACAAGGGAAAGCTTCATTCTCCTTGTGAAAAGGCTGAAGCAAATGATTTCAGAGTACAGCAGACTGATCCTATGGAGTTATCTGCTCTGTTGGTGAGCTTGAGAACCCAATCAATCTCTTAAAGCAAAAAAGTAATGCCAGGACTGCTTCTCTAAACTTAGTCTCCACTGAGAGTGACTTGGAGTTTCACCTTATCCATTAAAGGAGGGATTGTAAGTAACCTTCCAACTGCATTCCTGTCCAGTGTATCCATGGTTTCTCAAGCCCCATAGAGAAGACAATTGACCAGTCACAGGACATTGAGGATAAGAACCTGTCTATTTATATCAGAATCTATTTGCAGGGAATTAAATAAATAGAACAGAATAAACAGGATAGTGTTGATGTAGAAGTAATGCTTATAAAATGCTGTAAGCAATGTGGCCTTACAAGGATGCACAATAAATGTTCTTACTGGGATGCTAAGTAAGTATTGCACCAAAATATGATCCTGATTTAAGATAGAGTGTTGATTATAGTCAAAAGGGGAAAGAATTGTAAACGGAAAATATTATATGTCAGTGTTTTCTTTGTAAAATTTCTGTACGCCTTTTTCTTTTCCATATTTTAATTTTCTTAAGCCAGACTTTTCTTTCCCTTCTTGGTGCTAAGTGATGATATTATAGTGATGTTACAGTGCTAAGATTTGAAATTGCATGTGCTTCTAAGTGTTGGTAAAAAAAATCTCAGAAATATAAGAAGGAAAAGATGTTTCTCCCTACAGCTACAATACAGCTAGTTTTGATAAAACAGTGAATTGAGAACATCTACAAAAGTATTGATTTTATACTCCTACAAAATATGTGTGGAAAAAGGTACTCTATTTTGTGTCAGATTATTGAAACTGTCCTTAGAAGTGTTATTTGTACAAAATAGTCTCTGGGGTACTCGAATTTAGAGATTATTACTCTACCCTTAGAAATATAATCTGTTAACCCTCCAAGTCTATGATTCTGATTGTTTATCAATATGCCGT
>VMDR010024877.1:0-14805 GCA_007922815.1 Macrotus californicus | reverse complement strand
CATCAGGAAATCTCACAAGTTGTTTCATTAAAACAAGCTATAGCAATTTACAGAAAAGAAAAACTGAAATCATTATCACAAAGAAACAAATTAACTTCTTTCATTAATAACTCCATGATAACACTTGGACATTTTATTTTATTTTCATATATACGGAAAACAAGTACAAAAGAAGTTTCATTCACTTAACCACTTAATCCAAATATAGTGGCCATTAAAAAACTAAAAGCACAATATTGTAATGGAGATAGTTTGTATATTTGTTGAGCAAAGGAAACTAGAAAGAAAATAGCAGAAATTTCAAGTGATTGTTTTAGGATAAGAATATTATATGCTTTCAAACTATGTTTTTAAAGGCAAAAATGAACTGGGTATTTAAATCCATCAAAATATACCCTAATTGGACCTTGAGCTATATAAATTATATATCAAAACATGGTACATCACAACTATTCTTTGCCCTTTCTTGTTGGATTTACCAGATTCATGGCTCTCTGCACAGAGCACCCACCTAGGCATCGAATCAACCTGGAAGTAAGTTGGCACAGGCTCCACCCCGCCTCCCCAGTGCCATCGCTTCCAAGGTAAGGTTGGTTTAGAGTCTTCGGTGTGTGGAGCAGGCCCAGGTCAGTTTGGGGGATGGACAGGGAAGGACAGCATCACGAAGGACAGCCTTCACCCTGCCACACACAGGACAGCTCCCTTGGGTACTCTTTCCTGTCAAGTCTTATCATTTTAATAGGACTTCTGTTTTTCTTGGACTCAGTACAGAGACACTTCAGTTTTGGATGAAACTGTTGGCTTAAAAAAATTCTTCAGGGGGAAAAAATATCACTGAGCACAGAGTTAGCAAGGACCTTAGAAGTCACATCTCCCAACCCTCCCACCCCCAGCATCTTCAGTGGCAGCCCTTTCAATGCTAGCCCTCTCCTCCGAGACTGCTATGTTACTCCTGAGCCCACTCCGAC
Source organism: Macrotus californicus (assembly GCA_007922815.1). Taxonomy (NCBI): domain Eukaryota; kingdom Metazoa; phylum Chordata; class Mammalia; order Chiroptera; family Phyllostomidae; genus Macrotus; species Macrotus californicus. Next base: position 13,837 of record VMDR010024877.1, on the reverse strand, counting down.
CCCAGATGAGCCCTCAGAGAATTCCCTCTCCTCCTTACCACGACAGTGCGATGGTAAAGAAGGAGTCCCTCCAGCTTCCTCTGCCCAGCCAAAGTCTTTCTCTCTCCCCATGTGCATGACCCGCTGGCCACCTACCTGCACCCAACAGGCCCCCCAGGCCCTCGGCACCTGTGTGTGGATTGAGCCCCAGGCACAATGCCCTGCTTCACGAAAAGGCCCAGAGAGGTTCAGAAGTTTGCCCAAGTCATGGGACATTTCTTCAGTTCATATGTGCCTCTTCTATGTCTCAGAAGAAGTATCCCATAGTTGGCGACCCTGTGTTTAAAACTAAAATTTGCTAAGCAAGTAGAACTTCAATGTTCTCACTGAAAAAAACACAGAAAAAGTAAATATGCAAGGTAATGTGTTAACTCGCTCAATGGGGGAGCCTTGCACAAGGTATACGTATCAAATCATCACTTTGTACACTGTGTGGTATAATTTTATTTGACAGTTGTATTTCAATAAACCTGGAAAAATAAAATGAATGAAATGAAGCATCCCTATCAAATCTTATGTACACACACACCTGAGCTTACTTCTATACCTCCCATTGCTTCTGGAGACTTTTTTTATGAATTACTCCTGAGACTTCCATTTTATTCCAAACCAGTCTTTTCTTTATCCTCCTGTGATAGTTAATTTTTGTTATAAGATTATTACCATATGGTAAAAGATTTCTGGGTGTGTCTGGGTGTGAGGGTGAATTCTTGCTCTCTCTTCTTGACCTGGGACATCCATCTTTTCCTACTACCAGGCATTTATTTGAGCTTCTGGCTGGCTCCACGGTTTTTGGATGCAGGACAAGATTCCCTTGAGTTCCAAATAGCCTGAATGACGTCTGCCACATTGGAGAGGGAGGATCTCCTGACTCAGTCCACTGACCCAAATGCTAACCTCTTCCAGAAACACCCAGCAGGGCGGACTGTTCACCTGGGCATTTGTGTGGCCTTCCCTTTCTTTCCGTTAGGCCTCTGTACAGGGAGTTTTTGTCTGCCTCCTCCCCCTATGGGGGGGCCCCACTGGGGACAGGGCTCTGTTCCCTGCTCCCTCGCCCTCCTCTCCCTCTGGGAACAGTGTCCAGCACAGAAAATCTACTCAATAAACATTTTCTGGAAAGATGTATTTAATCCACTGGCTTATTCTCTTATCTTACTCACAAACTCATGTGTCTCTCCCTATAGACACATCTTCTTTCCAATGTGAGCTCCACAGAGCTCCATTGCTTTCCTGCATTTCACCACAGATATTCTCTTTTCTTTTCTTTTTTAAGTTAATATATATATATATATATATATATATATATATATATATATATATTCCAGAGAGAGGGGCAGAGAGAGAGAGAGAGAAATGTCAGTGTGAGAGAAACATCAATGGTTGCCTCCCATGGGTGCCTCAACTCGGGACCGCACTCACAACCCTGGCACGTGCCCGGCCAGGGAACCGAACTGTGACCTTTCAGTTTACCGGATGACTCTCCAACCAACAGAGCCACAGCAGCCAGGTCACCACAGATTTTCTTGAAAGAAGTTTCTCCCTGTGTTCCAGTCAGACCTCAGCGACTACAGCTCCACCTCCGATCCCGTCACCTTATTAAAACTGCGTCTGCGTCTTCCTGGTGGAAAAACCCAGGGGCCTATTTCAAATTCACCCTCTTCCAAAATGCTTTGCAGCTTTGTCTTTTCATCTTTGGTTCCTGGAGCCTAACTCCATCTCAGAAACTTGATGAGTGCTTAGTATTTGTTGAGTGAATTAATAATTGATTAATACTCTGACCCAGATTCTCACAGACTTGAAACTCTCTGTCATTTGCCTTCCATAACAATGTCTTCCTTTATCTCAATTGGCCACATTACTCTTGATAATATTCTTCTTTCTCAGTCCTTTTCTTTTTTTTATTATCTTTCTATTTTTTCAATTACAGTTGGTTCAATGTCTGCAAATCAATTAATGTGATATACCACATCAACAAAATGAAGGATAAAAATCAAATGATCATATCAAGAGATACAGAAAAAGCATTTGAGAAAATCTAGCACCCATTTATGATTTAAAAAGCTGTCAGCAAAGTGGAAATAGAGGGAAAATCACTCAACATAATAAAGGCCACATATGACAAACCCTCAGCTAACATCACACTCAGTGCTGAAGAGCTAAAAGCATTTTCCTTACAATGAGAAGCGAAACAAGGATGTCCATTTTCACCATTTTCTCAGTCTTTTCCATGAGCCCTTTCCTCCATCAATCTATGTTCTTTCTGTTCATCAAGGAAGATCTTAACCATCCCAACAGCTTCACTTACCACTTATCTTAAAACCTCTTCAGTCTATACCTCCTGTCTCAATCTCTTGCTTAAGTTCCAAATACGTATCCCCAGCTTCCAAAATATATCTTGATTCCGACAATGCATTGTTACATCAAGTTAAACTTGTCTAAATTTAGCTCATACTCACATTCCCAATCTCAGGTGTTAGTCATAGGCTCATTCAATCAGTTGCCCAAATTTGGGACTTCAAAATACTGTTTTCTGTTCTCCACCAATGTTATAAAACATTAGAAGCAGAAGAAAGGGGAGAAAGGGAAAAGGGGAACAGAATTTTGTATTCTACTTTATGCCATTACCAACACAGCAAGTGTGCAAAATATTTCACACACTCCAACGGAGATGTGCCAAAAAATGTAATTTCTTTAGTTCGGTCTTTTTCCTAAGTCTGGTTAATAGAAAAACAAATTAAGTTAATGTTCAAGTCTGTTGAAAGCATAGTCTGGTCCAATAATTTAAATAGGCCAGTTAGGGAATGCCAAGTCCCCTTCAGGAAAAAATGCCCAGTCTCTCAAACAGCCTCCCCCTTCTGCTTCTTTCTTGAGATGTTATCCAGATTCTTGATGTAGGAAACGTCCAAACCTGTACAGGATCTCTATGGGTTTATTTGAGCCGAACTGATGACATACACCAGGTCGCAAGATCTCAAATGCTCTGGAGGATAACAGTGTTGCAGTTTCTTTTATACATTTGAAATTAAGGAGGGAAATTAAGGAAGATTACACGGAGGTGGGAAAAAGGAAGGTGGGACCGAATTACAGGGTGGTCAACAAGACTATGTGCTTTCTTGGGGTGATTGCTGCTTATTTCAAAGGTGTGTTAACCTAGATGAGCAGAAACAATGAACAGGGCTTTCCTTAAAGCAGAGATGAACTTTTACTAAAGATGTCGTAGGCCTGGGGCTACCGGCCCAGTTAGGGATTTATGATCAGATTACCCTGTGAGGTGACTTTCCATAGAACCCCTTTTATCATTTATAAAGTGGGTAGGAACACAGCTGTGGGACAGATGTGTTTTTGAGGCTTGCGGGAGACACGGGGGTTCTCAGATCTACACAACATGGTCCAGAGTTGCCGGTCATCCTAGGTGTCAGTGGCATCTGTGACTGGTCCTCTCGGCGTGATCAGGACCAAAAGGGCTCTGTGACTGCCTTTACATCACTCCTTTCCCCCCGCTGAGTGCTTGGGAATCCCTGTGGGCCAGCCCCAGGTTGTTTTGTCTTGCCCTGCCTCACAGGACCCCGTGGCTGACTCAGATTCCTTGCCACACAGGACCTGAGGCCGAACCGCAGAAAGTACCCATACTGCCATATTTTTCTGACATTGTACCCTAGGGTGGCTGTGGCAATGGCTGCCCTTCTTGTACATAACCCACTGATTTCATGGGCCCCCCACCATCTCGAGACTCAGGACTGACTTTTGGTTCTTCTTTCCCATCACAGGAACACCCCCTGTCCTTCTCCTCCCCACCAGCCTCAGGGCCAGGAAACAGGGGCACTTTCTTTGACTTCCCCTGTGTTCTGCCCTGCTCTTTGCTGATTCCATCTCTAATTGGGGGCCAGAGCCTCTCCCTCCTCTATATCGTGGGAGAATTCCATAAGCCCACTTCTCCAAGCTAAGTAGTTGGTATGTTAAAAAAAGGAATTAAAAGAATCTGGAAAATATTTTCTCAAGATAGCCTAGCAAGTCTGACATAAATTAAAGCTGATGAAGTGAACTTTATCCAGCAGGCTCAGGAATTCTGAGTTTAAGGCACTAAGAGGAGCTGCTGACCGCTGTAAACTTGTTATATTTTTTTTTTCAAAGATCACTTTGATGGCAGTGTAGAGAGTAGATTAGATGCCCCTGCTTCCCAGATTTTGCACCCATGACACACCTGGAAAATGGTAACACTCGCAGGCACAATGGGGAACAGAGATAGGCAGCCACAGGCCTGGCCTAGCCGCTAGGAGGGCTGAGGGGATGAACACACCTGGCTGGAGTCCATCCATCATTATCCATCGATCAAGTGGGACGTGCAAGTCTGGAAGTCAGGAAACTCTTTAAAAGGTTAATGCAAAACTGTGCAAGAGATGCTAATTGTCTACCCAGTAGTTCTGCCCAACAGTGGACACAAGTAGAAGTAAATGGAGCTGAAGGATACCAGTGAAATAGAAGGACATTATGTTTGATTGGACGTCTAGGTGAAAGGTGGTCCCAATTCACGGGACTGAAAGGGGTTTCCAAGGCAGTGGAAAGAGGTTGATGTTCTCACAAAGTCTAAAGAGAGGAAGATATTACTGTGGAACAAACATGTTACTGATAACAAGACAGAATTTTTTTCTAAGTGATACAAGGCCCTGGAGATCATGTGACCCAGCCTGCCCATTATATAGATAAGAACAATCTTACTGTTTCCTGAGTACCTACTCTTTTTTAGGCAATGATCTAGCTGCACTACAAATATCACATCATTAATTCACAGGCAACGCTCTGAGGTAGCCGTTACTATTTGAGTGAGGGACTGGAATCCCTAGAACATACTAACTTGCCTGGACAACTCAGAAACTCAGGAGCAGAGCCAAGATTCAGATCCCGACCTCTCTGTTGCCCAAACCAGTGATTTTCCCACTATCCTGTACTTCTTTAAAGAGAGTCCAACCTGTTTTTAGAAGTTGCATATCTATGTATGTTTTAAAACTTGTAAATGCATCCATTTCATGCCCAAAGTCATAGAGCCAGTTCATCGTGAGCCAGGATGAGACCCAGGATCCGGCCTCGCCTTCCAGTTCCTTTCCATGCCCTGTGCCTTCCCTGAGCAAAGCGCGTGTCGGAAAAAAGCAAGACTGCGTTTGGTGCGTGAGCCATGGAGGTGCCATCTTTTAACTTCGCAGCCACCTGTGTAGTCCCGAAGTCCCCCACTTCCCAGTTCCCCCAGAACTCCCATGCTGGCCATCCCCGCGGAGACTCTGGGGCTCTCAGCTTCAGCACCCCTCTGTCACAGCTTGCCCATGTGTACTGCGGTCTAGATCAGTGCTTGGAGGAAGAGAGAGGAAAGGTGGACAGCTTCAGATCCTCCCGCAACCAGCTCGTATACAGACTGCTACTTGTTTGAGTCCAGTTCTATAAAGCAAGTTGTTGCGATTTTGAAAATAATTTGCATTTAATTCAATTTAAACCTGATGTCTTTTATTCCCGCAGGGTGAAAGGCACAAGAAAACAGTTTCCATTATTAAGGATGCAACATACATGACATGTGTGGTCAACTGCCGGAAGTCAGGATGATGTATGTCATTTCTGTGTTCATCTTACCCATGCCCTGGCCTGATGGCGACGACTCCTTTCACTCCCTGTGAAAAGTCAGAGCTTTGACTTGGGTTAGGATGTGCTTGGTGATACGATTTCATTTTTGAAATTCATTGGGCTTATGCTAACTTAAGCCTCTTAGCAATGTATGTTTTGGGTATAAACAAATGCCAACCTTACCACTAGCACTGCCAAATTCCTTAGATGCCTCAGCACAATTAAGAGAACTAAGTTGTTGCCGGGTAATTGTGTGGATTAATCAGCAGGGGTGTCAAACTCATTTTCACTGGGGACCACATCAGCCTGGCAGTTGCCTTCAAAGGGCCGAATGTAATTTTAGGACTGTATACATGTAACTGCTCCTTAATGAAGGGCAAGAAACTTGGCGCTGCTGCCAACAAGGTGCCAGGGCAGAATAAACAAGGTGGAGGGCCGGATTCTGCCCTCGGGTCTTGTGTTTGCCACCTGTGGATTAATGTGTAGTCCTGAAGAGCAGTGACACCCTGAGGAGCATGAACCCCCACTCTGTTACTGTGGAGAGAGCAGTCGGCAGAGGGGGAGAGGTGCAGAATCCAAAGCATAGGCTTTGTGAACAGGCTTGGGGACCAGTTGGTGTCTTTGTAACTGAGGGTATCTAACACCTCTGAATTCAGCCACAGCTGGGATGTCTTCGGAAACCCATGGCATCCCCAGGCATGGCACTATGCCCAAAGCATTTTTCAGAGAGAAGAGAGGAGACGGGTATTTTTATGAAATTTCTTCTAGGGTTTAAACTGGCAACTGATCTATAATTATCACTACTTATTTTCTGGGGCAAAAAAATAAATAAAGTTCTATAAATATTCAGACCATGTGTAGGCTTAGCAAATCAGAGTAAAAGAGGTATAATCATTACTCTGATTGAGATATGTACATTTCACCACTATGTGAGGATTCTATGAAGTAAAATTTTAAAAAATAACATTCTCCACATTTAAAGGTGGGGTTAATGTGAGGGCAAAAACAATTACCAGTATGTAAAGCAGATTATAGCCACCCAAAATAACCATGTGAAAGTTTACATCTTTGCACCCCATTAGAATTTTTAGGACCTTATGGGAGAAAATGCCCAGAGACTGATTGGCCAGATTTGCAGCCCAGGTGGATCTGTTATTTCCCAACTCACTCTGTGTCCTTTTGATGATAACTATTGTTAATAAAAAACAGGAATGAATGTCAGAAACATAAAGTTGAATGAAAAAAAAGCAAGTTACAGCAGTCTTCATACAGTAAGAAATTATTTTTGTTAATGTTCCTAGTAAACTGAACAATATTTTGCTTAGAGGTACATACTTGTGAAGTATACTAATATAAACATTTTAAATAGCAAGGGAATGCATATACAGTGTCCCTTGCTTGGGAGATGGGGGGTAAAAGAATAGGATCTCAGGGGGTCCATGAGGAAATTTCAAGGGTGCTGGTAAAGTTCTAGTTCTTGTGCTGGCAGCAGGTTCATGGATGTTCATTTTGTTAAATCAAAGTATTTTGACGTGAGGCCCAGCACTGGTATTGTTTTTTAAACTAGAAAAGTAAAAACTCAATAGTGATGATAGTGTACACTCAGATTTAAGAACCACTTAGCTGAACTACTCACATCTGGCCTTTGTTGACCATCAAGCTCATTGCCTGGGAAGTAGAGGCCAAACGGGGTTCAAGCTATGGAGACTGACTGTCCAGCCTCGGTCCAGCGCCCCAGTGGGAAAGTTCTCTGCTCATCAGGTTTGCAGAGATGCAAGTATACACTTGCAGCAAAGGACTGTCTGGCCCTCATTACTTCCTCCCACCACATGGCCAAAAGTGAGGACTTCATGGGAGAAGGGAGGATGGGACAGATTGGTGAGCCATATCCTCAGGGACAATGATGAGTATCAGAGTGCCATGTCAGGAGAGAGCCAGCAAAGGTAGGACCCCAGAACCTTGACCATAAAACCTTTGTGAGAGTCACCTTGTCAGTTTCCACGTGGGGACTAGACATGAAATCCTGAAACAAAAACTCCATAGACCTGTCTTCAGCCTAGCAAAAACACAACTGGGGCATTTATTCAGGGCTCAGCAGCTTGTCATAGGAGAAGGAAAAGTCAGGGCAGAGAGTGAGTTGGGGTGCTTTAAAGAGGTAATAAAAGCATGCTACCTCATGGGGGCCTGTTATTGGGTGAGAACAGGGAGGCTTACCGATGGGGGACTCACAAAGGGGGGTCCTGCGGCTTACTGTCCTCTCCTCTTAGAACAGTGTCCCAACCACACCCTATATGGCCAACTGCAGCATCCTAGAGAGCTCTATCAGTCAGCCTTGTCCAGTGGCGATTGGGGACAGCAGGAACCCCCTCAAGTCACCCAGGTCTCTCTGCCCTCCTGCCCTCAGGTTCTCACTGCAACAGGGAGAGCGGTTGTTATTGAAATGACCCAAGAATTCCAGTTGTCAGACGAGGAGAAAAGGCATTTTGAAATACTGGGACATGTTTAAAGCCAAAAGTCATAATATAGTTCACATATTCACCACAACAGACTCCTGCCAAATACTGGGGAGACATTTAGGGAAAGCAACTTTGTCCTTTTAGGATGTCCTTATTTACTAGCTTCACAGCATTGGTATCTATTTATTTCCTCCATGGTGATCTAGCTCCTGCTTCCCTCCCGTCTTACCACCAGCCCTGGGCACAGTGACTGCTTGTAAATTTTCAAAGACCTCCCCTCCATCACTTATGCATTCCATAAGATTGAACTGCAACGTAATGCCCTCCAGAAAGCTGTCCCTGACTACCATGCTGAGCCGGATGCCCGGCCTGTGCCTTCCTTTAGTGCTCCGTGCTGGCGGATCAACTATATGAAATGACACATCTCTCTGCCTTCAGCAGTAGACTTTTTGATAAAAACTCCTTAAAAATCAGAGACTGACTCTCATTCACTCTACTATGGTGCCCAGAGCAGCAGTTACAATGTGATAAGTGTTCAAGAATGTTTGCCTTCATGAATGATTAAATGAAGTTCCTTCTTGTGAACAGTAGCTTGCAAAGGAGGGGTATAGCGTGCGTATGTGTGAGCACGTGTGGATTTGGCGTGGGCTAGGATGGTAATAAGCACCTGCAGACCACCTACTCACAGTGTAGAAAGTGGTGGAAATGGAATGCTCCCACCTTGTTGGGAAAGAGGAATTTACTGGTTCCCGCTGTTCCAGGAGGAAGACTAGAAAGTGAGCCTGGCTCACAAATGACTAAAACAAGAGATCCCAACACAGGATATTCCCTATCTCTCTCTCTCTCTCTCTCTCTCTCTCTCTCTCTCACACACACACACACACACACACACACACACATCTCTGCTCTGGATAAAACCAAGGGGCTTTCTTCAAATGAGTGAAACAGAAAACTACCAGAAACCCTGAGCTCACGTCTTCCCAATGCCACAAGGAAAACCTTCTTCTTTTTTTGGTCCTAATTTTTATCCCAGACAATGGCTTTCTCCTGGCTCTGGTCACATGCTTTCCTGATTCACCAGGCTGGGCATGCGTCAGTCAGGCCCGTGGTTTCTGAATATTCCACATGCCACACCCCCACCCCCTCCCCTGCTTTCTCTGTTCTCTCATTCTGATATAACTGATTTGCTTTTTATTTTCCCCTCTTTCCTATCCCAATGTCAAAATCTCTTCTAAAATCCATCATACCTTCCGTGAAAGCTCAGTTAAGCATTTTTATAGATCTTTGTCATTGTAATACAAGACAAATTTTTAGGATTGGAAGTGTGAACTCATGAACAGGAAATCAAGTCAGGTGAGACAATTTCAAACAATCCATCAATGTAAAAATAAAGAATTTAGGGTGCTTGAACAGGTTTACTTTAGCTGCTTATGTCTTAAGCAGCTGTCAAAATAACATTTTGTGGTGGACACTTTTTCAAATAAACTTTCTTCAATGACATTTTCAGGTCCTTCTGTGCCTGCCAGCTGTTAGATTTGGGGGAAAGCATCCTGTAGTTTGAGGACACAGCAAAACCAGGAGACATGTTTGGTTCATATTTCTACATCAATTAAGTTGCTGCCAGGAAGTAGAAAAGCATCCAGGAAAATTTCAATCAGGTACCAGAAATCTGCAGGGATGGATTTGTGTTTCAGTAACTGCTTTGTGGATACAATGAAGGGAAATGACCCACTAGAAGAATAACATCTGGATTTGTCCAAATGCATTCATTGCCTCAGACATGGTCAGTTTAAATGTCATGGGAGTGATGATATCATCATTTTAAATGTGTTTCCGTTGAAGTGCCAAATGAGGTTGGACCCAGTATTATTCTGGGTGGCATGGAAAATTTGCTCTCCTGACATCCTGGAAAGTGATATTTATTTTCTAGTTTGTGTTTTTATGATTGGTTGATACTCTGGTTTTACTTTGTGGGCTATAATCTCATCCCTCAAGAAACAAAACAAAAGCACCCAAACTCAGCACTAAACAGACCAGCTGGCCCTGCATCTCATGGAAAATGAACTGAGGTAGACTCACATGATCCTGCTTCCGGCCGGTAGCACGTTTGCTCTGTGTGTGAATAATGTGGTCACAAGCCCTCTGACCTTGAGTGATCTCATTTATTACATGGGGATAATCACTGTAGCCTGACTCACTGGGTGAGGGCAAGGGGCATTACAATAGTGCATATAACTACAAAGTATTAGAGGTGTAAATGATCATTTCAAGTGGATAGGGACGTGTAGGAAAGAAAAAAAAGAGGAGCAATAACAAGTAGGACCTGTCCAGTGAAGGAATGTCTCACCTCTAATTCCAACAATTGTAGGACAGATAAAAGGGAAACCTGGACAGTATCTACTAGGAGAACTCTCTTGATGCCCAGTTTCTGTTAAATACCAACTGACCCTCACTCGTTCATATTGTTTCAGACACACACTCAAACCAGTGCGAGTCCCCAGATGGAGGTGGCTTCACAATCCACTGGAAAAGCACTTGCCAATCTATAGGGACAATTCAACCATAAGCCTCAACAAATGAGCCAATTTACAGAAAATACTGTAGAGAGGAATTGTACTTACCAGTTCTGAACTGCCTGGCAGTATCCACAGAGTACCCTAGGGGTGCATGAGTCAACAGCAGGCATGACGGGCAGGGTATCAAGCAAGGGGGTTGCCCGGGCCTGGGGGGCATGGCTACCCGGTTTCAGACTAGGCACTAAAGAAATTATCTTAAATTCTACAGAAGCAAAAAAAAGCTTCACTTTATCAGTTACAATCATAGTCAAGCAAGAATTATATTTACTTCTCTTTTGTCTTTTTATTTTAGAGAGAGAAGGGGAGGGAGAAAGAGAAACACTGATTTGTTGTTCCCCTTGTTGATGCATTCATTGGTTGATTCTTGTATGTGTCATGACTGGGGATCAAACCTGTAACACTGGTGCATCAGGATGACGCTCCAACCGAGAAACCGAGGCAGGGCTTCTCTTTTGTCTTTTGATAACTGAAACTTAATGCCTTCAACAATGGTGGAATCAATGAATTGATCAAACCAGCTCTTTGATTATATCCTTTAGGAAACAGGAGAGATAATGGCAGCATTCCATTCTCTATCTGCTGCTGGAGGCAAGAGTGAGTCAGTGGCCAAGCCAGCCCCAGGATATAGCCCATCAGGGAGAACATCAGTGGCCCTTCATTTAAAGGACCCACACCCTTCTGGAGGACCCAGCTGCTGAAATGATAGTTCATCTTCAGGGTAGGGGACGGAGACCAGAGGAAGGTGACAAACTTAGTATAGTAAATATTAATGGCAAATACAGTTGCCTGAATACTAACTCTAACTCCTCTCCTCTCACAACTCAACCTCCTATTGCCTTCCCCCTTCTTGCTCCCCCAACTACTGCTACCTTTGATTTGAATTACAATACACCAGGATAAAAATATCAGCAAGGGGACAGAAGAACTTCCACACAGTGTTATTGGGTTGGGACGGAGGTTGGAGGGAGAGAGTTCCTTGACTCTCTTAGGAAGACTTTATGCTGTAGTTAAGAAAAAGACTTCATGGATACCAATCCCATCTTCCTCCTTTCCACTTATTATCCAGATGATCTTGAACAAGTCACTGCTCCAAGCTTCAATTTCCTCATCTAGAAACAGGAGTCTGCAAATAACAGTGTCTGTCTGAGGAGGGTGGTGTACACAAACATTAAATGAGATATCAAATAACACATTTGGCACTTATTAAGCATCATTATTGTTCTTGGATTTACTAATGGGCTTTGTATTTGGGGGTTATTCTTCCAGGAAAAATCAAACAGGGTATTTGTAGGGAGTTATGATTTTCAAAGATTCAAGCAAAATGCTGTATTAGAAGAGGGAAAAAAATCGATATTAGCTTTGTAGAGAGCTCTGTATGTCAAACAATCAGCTTCTTGTTCATTGTCAAATTCAACAAAAGTACACAAAGTCCTAGAGAACTGATAATAATTCAGAATACTAAAAGGCTTCTTCCTAATGTTCTTTTAAATCATTGACTCAGTATTTGGGTGGTCCTTCAATTGGCTGCTTTTGTTACTTTAGTCATTTTTCGTTCTGAGTCTGGGATACCTGGGGACAATTTCTAAATGAGAACATTTGCTACCATTCTTTCATGTTCTGGTTTTAATCATGAGACACTATTACTCTAGAGAAACCTTTCACAAACCGAATATTGTTTCCAAATCTGCTTATTTACATTTCTCGTGGGCCTTTCTGTGGTACACCGTGTTCGGTAGGAAACATCTGTCTTTAGGGTTTTTGTCACTGAGAGGCAGTTCACTACAGGGCACGGCATGCCTCTGTGCACAAACACAGCTCCCCGCCAGGGACTGGCCAATGCACACGTGTCTACAGTGACGTCCACAGCCATGACCGAATGCTCCTGCTCCCGAGCAGAGGACATACAGAGGTGTGGTCCAAATGGAAATGCCCCCAGGGCATCCATGGAGACTGTCTGTTAGTGACCCCAGCCAAAGCCCATTGCTAAGACAGAATCTGGTAATTCAGCGATGTTATAACTCTGTGTGCTATTATCAAAGTGAACTCCGGTTCTTTGAGGGATGCGCACTTTGAGAAGTTCTAATTAATCAGATCATTGACTTCCCATTGACAGGTCTCATTTTCATAGACCTCCTGTGTCAGAAGTACCTTGAAAGTCGTTCCTGTTTTAATTCACAGATCTAGCCTTCACATACTGGACTAACCAGTGAAATCCTCTATTTTTTAAGACCTAGACAGTCTCACAGAGGCCAAGGATTTTAGACCAGAACAAAACTACAGACTACTGTCCTAAAGCCAAAAGACAAACCTTCCCAAATATAGACCAATGCTCATTAGATAGTTCTTATATTTGTATATGTTATTAGCTGGTAATTAAATTAGTTAATTAAAACTCTCCAGTGTGATTGTCCAACACTCTGACAAACTGGAACAGCCCTTGATAAGAAAATAAAGTGACTCTCTAATTTAAAATGATGTCACTAACATTGGAGCACCAGAGCTGGCCCCACCTGGCTCACAAGAGCTAAGTGCGTGCTTCTGTTCCCAAGTCCACATTCAGTGTCCTCACACTGGGAGCTTGACATCAGCTATGGCGGAAGTATTTACACCATGGAAATGGGTGTATGCCACAAATCAGACAGCCGGGTATTAACCATTTACACTTACATCCCTGTTCTAAGCCTCCTTTGTAAGGATGATTCTGTGTGAAGTATGTTGGCCTCAATGAAGCTGTCTGGACAGAGGTGACAGAGAGACATGTAAATATCAAGGGCCACTTAGGATGCAAGAATCACAAAGTCTTAGAGGTGGAAAAATCAAAGAGGCCTACTGAAGAAAAAGCACCAGAATGAGCCTGGGTTATATATGTGTGTATGTGTGGGGTTTTTTAAAAAAACAAACAAACTAAGGCTTGCCTTCTATTGTTTTTCCTGCTTCATTTTTTTTGTTTTTATTTTTTTTTATTTAATATATTTTATTGATTATGCTATTACAGTTGTCCCATCTTCCCCCCCCCTGCCCTGCACACCCCTTCCCCCCCACCTTCCCCCTCTTTAGTTCATGTCCATGGGTCATATATATGAGTTCTTTGGCTTCTACGTTTACTATACTATTCTTAACCTCCCCCTGTCTATCTTCTACCTACCATTTATGCTTCTT
>VMDR010024876.1:0-14787 GCA_007922815.1 Macrotus californicus | reverse complement strand
TCTCTCTCTCTCTCGTCAAAAAATACATAAAGTAAAAGCAGTGGCATAGCAAGGGAGGGTGGTGGGCAGGGTCTGCCCAAGGTGCAAGCCACAACAGCTGCACAACAACCCTGGCCAAACGCCAATCTGCTCCGTATTTTCAGTTGTGAACTCAGACTCTGTGATAAAGTGCACCACCCTGAAACACACTCGTAGATCTGAACGTCTGTGGAGTTTTATTATTTTGGAAGTGTTTCTTTTCCGTGTGTAATGTTTTTGGAAACTTTGGAGAACAAATTATCTATTCTTTTCGGTCTCACTTCATCAATGGAAAACACTGCAAAATGGAGATGAAAAGAAAGGGACAGGCTGTAGAAAAGCCTTCCCCAAACAAGAGGGAACACTCGCTATGAAGCTATGTGTACGTTAAGGAAGTTTTGAAAAGTCAACCTCAACCTTTGAAGCACTGTGTGATCCAAAGGAAAAATGAATACAGGAGGATCAGCTCAGATTTTATTGCTTGTTACATGTGATTTTTTTTTTTAATTTTCTGAGTTATCTTTTTTTTCTGGTGTGAAATTTCAGAGCTTAAATATACCCCCAAAATATGTGCAGAGAGCCAGAATCAGCCTCAAACATTGTATGCAAATTCTAAGCTGTAAGATGGCTCCCTGAGGATTAGCACATAGGCATTGGACGGAAGCCCATCAACCATGCAACTCAAAAAGAAATTAAGAAAATAAACATTTAAATGGGAAAAAATTCCATTTGTAAAGAAGAGTGACAGGAGAAATGACAAAACATGCTGGTCTTACATCACCAGAAAAGAAAAATCAAAAGGCTAATTTTGAGTGTCTTAATTTTCTTCAAGAATTGAACACGGCTTCTAAAGCAAAGGACAAGATAATGTCAAGGTTTGCTATCATTCAACCATTTTCTCATCACTACCCATTGTAAAGGCATCCAACGGAGTGGATGAAGATATTTGCAACGCTTATGCCAGAGAAGAGCTCATATCTAAAATATATACATGAAAATTTACGTGGATTAATAAGAAAATCAATTGGAAAAAAGATTACTCAGTAGAAAAATGGACAAGAGACTTAGTCAATTCACCGAAGTAGAAAACCCAATGAAAACAAACACTGAAAGAAGCTCAGGAATAATAGCCAGGGAAAGGAGAATTAAAACTGCCATGAGATATGACTAGACCTCCATCAATATGGCTAAATTTAAAAGTCTGATGAGGCCAAATGTTGACAAGAATGTGAAGCAACAGTCACTTCCATACATGACTGGTGACACTTTGGAAAAAGTTTGGTCCTATTTATTACAGTTGCAGTTGTATGTCCTATGATACAGCATTTTTGCTCCTAGATATTATTCCTAGTTTAAATGCATACTCATCTACAAGTTATATACAAAAATATCCATAGCAGTGTTACTCATAATAACCCCAAACTGGAAACAACCTCAAACTCCATCAACAGAATGGATAAACAGATCGGGTTATAGTCATAAAATGGGATGTCATACGGCAATGAAAATGAAAAAACTGTAGCTACAAGCAATGACACAGTTGATGTTCACAAGAATAATACTGAGCAAAAGAAATCCTACTCAAAATAGCACATACTGTAAGGTTCTATTCACATACAATTCAGAAACGGTTTAAACTAAATCATAATGCTTGGGCTATGTGCTGAGGGAATAAAACAATGAAGGAAAACAAGGAACAGTTTACCAAGAAGGGCAGGAGAGTCGGGAGCCTGTAATTGCAAAGAGGAAGGGGCCGAGTTAGAAGAGTCCTGGCCGTGGGCTTCTTCATGACCTGATGGTGTTCATTCCAGCCATGTGTATGTTAGTTTCATCCTCACAGAAGCATTTTTAAACCTCCTCATGTCCTCAGCAGTGAAAAACCCGGAAAGTACACCGACTTAACCCGAATAATAAGGCATAAAAATTGGTATGCCTCACACATTCACTTATTTGCAGAGGATATTACAGTTTACTTTCACCCCATTTTGGAAAACGCAGACATTTACCCATGAGCCAGCCACTTAACAAGTACCAAACTCCAGGAAAAATTGTACAAAATCAAAATTTCTAGCAATCCCTCTAGTGGCAGTCAGTGTCCAATTTCTGCTAAATTCAAATTTTAACAGGTGATCAAAACCTTAGGGACTCCTGGGAGTAAGTATGTTTTCTGTAATCTGCAATGTGGTCCCAGAGCATCACAGAAATCTATTTTCTAAAATTTCCAGAAGGTCTTTGCAAACACATAGAAAGGAAAACCACAATGAACAGGCCCGAGATCTCAAATTGGCAACAAGGACAGAGACTGGACATATAAAACAACACTTAAGGTATTTTTAAAACAAATTTTGGTGTTATTTCTAGGAATTGATACTGCAGATATCCAAGTGCTATATGCACACTGTATGAACAGCATGCCCAGTGCAGACCACACTGGGACCCCAGCAGAGCCCACTGAGGAAAGGGCTTCTGCCACCTTCCTGCGGTCATGCTTCACCCCCAGCCCCCACTGGTACCTCCCTCACTCTAAACCAGTAAGGCAGCTTGAACTGTACGTTGTTTTGTTACAGTTTCTTTGAAAATTCATGAGAAGTTTATTTTTTTGAAGATTTTATTTATTTTTAGAGAGAGGGAAAGGGAAGGAGAAAGAGGGAGAGAAACATCAATGTGTGGTTGCCTCTCATGTGCCCCCTACTCGGGACCTGGCCTGCAACCCAGGCATATGCCCTGACTGGGAATGGATCCTGCGACCCTTTAGTTCACAGGCCCACGCTCAATTTACTGAGCTACACCAGCCAGGGAGAAGTTTAATAACAATAATAATGCCATAACAACAACAGTAGCAGCAGCAATAGTAATATAATAGAAGACAAGAAGTCCAAGTCTCAAAGAAAGGACCTCCCGGAAGCAAAAGGAGGAAACCAGGGCAAGGATGAGATGCAACTGTGGAGCAAGTAGTGTTTCTCAGAGCGAGTCAGGATCATCAGGCAGGAGACCCAGGCATTTGCATTTCGACAAACTCTGCTCGGGATTCTTATAGACACTGAAAGACTGTACCTAAAAGAAATGCCCGCAAAACGGATGGAATTAATCTTGAGCCTTCTACTTTGGGATCTCAATAGAGCTGGCTGACAAAAGTTAGGGAACCCCCTAACCCTAAAACAAAACTGAAATGATAGAGAGTATCCAGTCAGATATAACACGTGCTCCTCTAACACAAAATTCACAATGCATTTCAGTTAATACGACGGACAACCTTGTGATGGATGTCTAGAGTTCAAGTTCCTTTGTGAAGATCACACAGCTAGTGAGCCACACAGATGGGATCTGAACCAGGGCTTCTGATTACCAGGCTAGTGCTCTTTGCCACTGTGCTGTTGAAAATGATGGGGTTATGGGTGAAATGGAATTTTTAGAAAAAAAAAAAAAAAGAATCAAAAACATAGAATCTCTAAAAACACTGAGGTACTCTTTCTTATCCAACATTGATGAAAATGAGAAATTCTGACTCTATCAGTTGTCACTAAAGGTGTGGAGATATGAGGACTCTTATAAGCCCGCAGGAGGATATGTAAACCGCAGCTCTCAATTTGGGGAGAAATTTGCCGGTACCTAGTAAAGCTAGAGATGCAAATGCCTTCGGCTTATGATCCAGACCCTCTTTCACGTGTGTCCAGTATATTTACTGCAGCATTCTTGTGATCAAAGGCAGATCCAGTTTTGTGGGTCTTGGAACTACATAATTGGGGAGGTTCTCTTCAAGGAAAGTGATATAAAAGTACACATATTAAATATTTATTTAGAATGAGGGAAGTAGCTACAAGAAACTTTTAGAGCCTTGGAAATCCATGTCCCTTTATTCTGAGCTTCTTTAGAAATGCTTCCTCCTAAAAAAAAGAAAGAAAGAAATGCTTCCTGATTTCCTCTCTTCTCATTCTATAACTCCCAGCACGGTGGGGGAGAGAGGTAGTAAAGAATTGGAAGTGGGGGTGAGGGAACACATGCATGCAAATGAGGGACTTTGAGCTGAGCTTTCATTAGCTTCATGGTAAACTCATCTCAAAACAGCCCAAATTCTTTTAGTTATCAGAATCAGAATGAATAAATCGTGGTACATTCGTATAATGGAATATTGAAAAGAATGAACTAGAGCTACATGGATAGATCTCAAAAAATAAACTTGAGTTGTAAAATAATGTATAGAAAGATGCCATTTATTTAAAGTTTAAAAATATACAAAACAAGACATTGTTTATCTATACATACATATATATATACATATATGTACACATGTATGTATATGTGTGTATAAAATTATAATATGGAAGGAAATCATAAACTCTGAATTCTAGACAGTGGTTTCCTCTATCCAGGAGGAAAGGAGAAAAATGCAGAGGGGTTCAGAGGAGATTCACTGTATCTGGATTTTATTTTTCCTTGAAATAAAAGAGGATCTGAAAGAGATATGACATATTAAGATTCGATTCGACAAACCTAGGTTGTAGCTACCACGTTTTATTGCATGATCCTCTAAACTCATCTATACGTAGGAAACAGTTCATAGGTTTTACAAAGAAAGAGTGCCATTCTCACTACCAGGGAAAGAGGATGCTTTAATTCTCACAACAGGCCTGATTCCTCTATTTTTAGTACTTAATTTATATTTTTACTGAAATGTGCCTAAGTAACAAGCACAGCTCAAGGAATGTTTGCATATGCGGTCCAGATAAGCCCACCTCCATCACAATACAGAGTGCTTGCCCCTCCCTTCACCACACACAGTTCCCCCTGTACCAGCTAATGCTCACCCTCTGGTTATCACCTCCTCTAGGAAAACTGCCTTGCTCCCCTAAGACTTGGTTACCACTACTCTTCTGTGCTTATTGCTTTAATTCACCGTTTATTTTGTCAGTTTCTCTTTCTGGATTATGAGTTGCTTCTCTGAAAGATACAAACTACAAATGTGACTTATTTTTCTGCTCTGAGCATGTGCCTTTCCATCTTCTGAGATAAATTGTACCCACCGTTGTTAGCTACGTCAGAGAAACCCAAGATCCATTCCTTTTCTACACCTAACGTCTCCATAATTTCTGCATTGGGTATTATGTTCCTCTATACTCTGACGTCATAACCTTGAAATCAAGTTTTAGGTGTTCACCATTTCATGAGTAAATTCAAGCTTAATGAAAACCCTGAACAGAGTTGTATTCCATGACCACATGGGGTATCAGAGTAATACCTGCCTTTCAGAAGCCCTGAGCTTTGCATGGGAAGCTGAACCCTGTCATGAGTCTGATTAAAATCTTCCCCAAAGCTGATGAGTAATGCTGAAAGTGTTCATTCCACAGATCTACAGTATCAAAAGGTAACAATAAGGATGTGCTTCTGTTCCTCGCACCAAGGACACCTCAGAGACCGTCCTGGATCATAGACAGCCTCGTAGGCATTCTAAAGAAAGCAAGCCCTCTTCATGTGGTAGAGGGAGTATCCGGAGGGTTGTGTAATCACTGGAGTGACAAGTGGACAAGAAAATGGACTCTGGCACCAGACTTCCTGTATTAATAGTACAAACATGAAATCTTTCTGAGCTTCAGTTTTTCCTTTGGAGACTGGGGATGGTGATGCTACCCTACTTCAGAGGACTACTGTAAAGATTAAATAAGTTAATATGTAAAGAACTCCTGGCACATAGCAGTCTATAGCACTAGCAATCGTTATTGACATGGTAATATATTGATTTTGGAAAGATCACTCTGGTTACTGTCTGATAAATCTAAACAGACAGTACTGTCTGATCAATCTACTGTATGATAAATCTAAAAGGGAAGTGTCATTCCAGCATTGAAAACAAAAATAAGATGATATGTGCTGGCTAGGTGGCTCAGTTGGATGGAGTGTCATCTCATGCACCAAAAGACTGCGGTTTTGATCCCTGGTCAGAGCACATACCTAGGTTGCGAGTATGATTCCCTGTCAGGGTACATACAGGAGGCAGGCAATTGATGTTGTCTCTTTCCTTCTCTCTCTCTCTCTCTCTCTCATTGATGAAAGTATCCTCGGGTGAGGATTTAAAATTTTTTAATTAAAAATAAGATGATGTGATTTAACATAGAAAATGCCCTGGGTAGGAACTGAGCCAACTGGTCACTACTTTTGGTCCCTTGGATGAGGTAGGTGTATTCAAAGAGATTTGAACTGGGAACCACATCATTGCTGTGAACCCCCGGTTGTTTTATTCCCCAGATTTCATAACCAGTCCACTGAAGGCATATTTTTTGAAAGGTCCACAGCTACATAATTCTGAAGGCATTTGGCTGGAAGTTTCCACATTTGTTTTCTCAAGGTTCAAAAAGTGCCCAAGAACTGTGATATTTTCATGGGATATATTTTCTAGTTTATCTTGAGAACAATTTTACAATTCTTCCAAGCTATTTATCCTCCTGGCAACCTTTTCTGCTGACCTTCTGGCATGAAATCCTCTTTCTTACACCCCAAACTGGCTAAATTAGGACCCTCCTCAAAAACTCAGCTTAATTATTTCCTCCTCTAGACTACCACTCCACGTGTGTGCACGTGCGTGTGCTTATTGGCTTATGTTGCAATGACCTGTTTTCTTGCTAGTCTTCGTCTCTAGGCCATGAGCCCCTCCATGGAAGGGACCATGATTTTATTCCCCATCTTGAAACACTGTGTGGCATACAGTTTAGTACATGCAGCCAGGATTTGGGGGTTTAAATCTCACACTTACAGGATGTATATCTTTGAGCAACTTGTTTAACTTTTCTGTTCCCAAGTTCCCTTATTTGTAAAATTGGCATAAGAGTAGTGGCAAATTTAGGTAACTAGCCCTCACTTCTTTTAACTAGAAACCTTTTCATGATTGTCTCTGAGTTACAGGGGAAAGAAGGAAAACTTTTGGATACCTTGTAAAGGTAGTCTAATATATAAAAGGGTCAAGGTTTCCAGGTCAAACAAATGCAAATAACTGTGTTGGAAAAAAAAAAAAAAAGAGACTTGCAGATTCTGGCAGGCAATGCCAGACATCCTACCAGTTTCTCTCTATCATCTTCATTCACACTGTGTGCCTTCTCTGACTCCCAGGATATTCAAGGTCTCTTCAGTTACTTTTACTTGTGAGAGGGCTACCTGCCGGGGGCCATGCCTGGCATTCCACGCTTAGGCTCTGCCAGGGAACTGATCCCCCTTTTATGTCGCTCTCTGTTTAGATGTCCAACACCACACAACTGTGCTCAGAGCTCTGGAACGACTTATAAACAGCCTCAAGCTAACTTTCTCAACAACTTAAGTTTCCTTCTGGACGCTTTTCCTCGTCACCAATCACTCCTTGCTTCTCAGGGTTCCTTAGCATCAGATGTAACCTTTAGAAATTAAGACTCTCAGACCCCGCCCTTCGTGGGCTCCGTAATTACTTCGGCCAACAATCCTTCAGCACCTTAATGCCTTAGCTCCGCCCCATTTTAGCCACTGGCCCCGCCCCTTCCCCCGCTCCACCTCCCCTTTAAACTGGAGTCAAGGGTGCGCCTGACTCTCTGCCTCTCGCAGCGTGGTGACGTTAAGTTGGCGTGGTGACGTAAGGCGGCTGTCTGCGTTTCGGCCGGGGGTCTGGGAGTAGGTTTAGAAACCACGCGCCAGCGTGCGGCACTTTGGCCGCTTGCGCCAGGTGGTTCCTTTGCGGCTCCAGCCGCTGAGACTGTGTTGTCTCCGGTCCGCCCCCTCGGGACAGGGAAACAGGAGAGGGTCTCTGGGGGACAGCTGGAGCTCCTAAAGGGGAAGGGAGCGACCGGGGCTTTAAAGCGCCTGCCGGCGGGCCTGCGGCCAGAAGTTGAGCAGCGGCTGAGAGGGGAGGGTCCCCGCAGGCAGGGTCCGAACCCGCTAGGATCTGGGCTGGTGCCGAGGAGGGAGGGCCTGGGGCACCCGCGCGATGTTCGGGGCCCGGTGCCTGCTCCGAGCCCTGCGCTCCTGTTCCTCTGCTCCCTGCCCGAGGCCCAAGCCTTCCGCCAAACTGAGCGTGCGGGAAGCTCTCAGGGCCCAGAACACGAATGGGGAGCACGTTAAGGTTCAGGTTGGTGTATGGGAAGGGTGTTTTTTTGTTTGTTTGTTTTCTTTTTAGTGACTTACATGGCACATCCACATTAGGCTTGGCTTGTAACTGTCGGGTCAGGACGACTGGCAGGGAAAAGTTAAAAAATACAGGCAGTCGTGTGCATTCACACTTTTTTCCTTTCATTGGCTACTGTTTTTGCCAATGAAACTGTTGTGACGCCTATAAAACACTGGAAATTTGCTTTCACGGTACTGCGGCATTACCTGTAAACTGGTTAATTGTACAGCCAAGTCAACGGAGGAGACCCATTTCCTTTAGCTGGTTGTCTTGAGCTAGCAGCTCCTTGAGGGCAGGAAACGTGTCTTACCTGTTTTGGTATTCACACGTGGCTGACTGTCCATATTTGTTCAACCAAACCATACCTTTCATTCGACCACGGTGCCTAACATGAGGCTCTGCGTGTAACATGTTTAATCAACCAGGAAAAAACAGTGGAGTGTAGCGGCGTGAGAGCTCTGCAGTCAAGCGCTACGTGTAACTCATTGTGGGGGCATGTCACTTATGTGCCCTAACCCTCAGTTTCCTCTTACAAAACTGAGGGTGATAACAGGTATAAGACATAGAACAGTGGTCCACAGTCAATAATTGTTGACTGTTATTTCCCTTGCTCATAATATTTACAGCAGTTTCATATAGATTTCCTCTTAAAGGAGCAGGCCAAGCAAGGTCGTTTGCTGAGACAATTACTTCTGTTGTCCTCCCATACCCTTGATTTTTAGCAGTGTGTTTAATCTGCCCTTCTGCACTTCTTTGGGTTTCATATGCTTTCCATGATCCAAATCAAAATCTTTTCTTGAGTTCATCTGTTAATTTGCATTAATGACGCCTTTTATGTGCTCGTCTAAAGGCGACTCCACGGTGACAAGCAGCTGGTGCCTCCATCAGAGGCTCTCACTTTGGTCTGTGCAGTCCCGCACGATCTGGTGCTAGCACAGTGCTGGCACGTGTGCTTACTGCTGAGCGCTTAACATGCAAGTGGTCTGAACTGGGAGGTGCTGCAACTAAAGTACCAGTTTTGAAGAACAAAAAACCATGCAAAATATTGTTATATCGATTATATGTTGTTAATTTGAGGGGCATATTGGGTTAAATAAAACATTAAACTTCATTTCACCTGCCTTTTACTTTTACTGTGACCACTAAAAAAATGTAAGATTACTTATGTGGCTCACATACTGTTGTTGGACAGCCCCGGTCTAATGGCTAAAACAAGTAATTTCAGCAATGGGATAGGTGTTAGTGCTATAAATAAAAACCTTGGAGGAAACAGGAAGTCCTTAACTATGTGAAGAGGTCAAGGAAGACTCCTTGTCTATAGAGTATGTTGGGGACACAAAGAAAATAAGGGTCAGTACAGTCATGTGCCATAGGACATCCTGGTCAATGACAGATTGCACAGAAGACATGGTCCCATAAGATTATAATGGAGTTGAAAAATTCCTGTCTCCCAGTGCCTTGACAACCTTGATAACCTAGCATCATAGTGCGACGCATTACTCACACGTTCGTGGTGATGCTGGTGTAAAGAAACCTATGGCGCTGCCAGCAATGTGAAAGTGGAGCGCATACAATTATGTACGTGATACCCCTAAGGATGATAAGTGACTGTGTAAACCGGTTTGTGTATTTACTATACTTTTATTGTTATTTTAGAGTCTACTCTTTCTACTTTTACAAAGTTCGCTGTGGAAGAGTATTCCCCGTTACACCTGCAGCAGCCTCATACATCCTGCGTTTACCGCATCTCTTGATTGCATCATTTTCTCTTGTGCGTGATTTCACCGCGTGTGGATTTGTGCAGTAACGTGTCGGTGTATCGTAGCTGCCCTCTATGATGCTGGCACAAGGTTGACGTTGCCTAACAAAGCAGTTTCCAGGATATAGCTGCCATTAAGTGGTGCGTGACTACAGTTTTCCTGAGTAGGGTCGTCTTGCGTTTCCCAGGCCTGTTGGGTGATTAATCAAACACCATCAATTGTTTCACGATTCTTCAGTGTCTACCAGAACATTCTCTCTTCACTCATCTGCAAATTAAGTTTAGGCTAGACGTGATTGGTGAGAGAGCCGTTTTTAGTGTCAATTGGTCTACATAAGGACATTTCACTTGTCCTCAAACTACTTGTCATTTAAATTCAGAGTGTTTTTAAAAGTTTTTGTATAACTTAAGTTCATAATGAGAAGTTTCTTGAGAACTCTTTATGCATGGTATTTTGTAAGAGGAAATATAGTCCCATAAAGATGTTTCTCATCTATAACTACATAATCTCCCTTCTTGGAATTTGATATAAAAGAAGAAAGAAACCAAAATATGTGCTCTGTTATTTGTAACTCAATTAAGAGGGTGCAGGGACAGGAGAAAATATGTGAAATAGCCAATACTGGGGGGATTGGTTATGTGAATTACACTCATCAACCTAATGGAAGGTCAGGTATCTATTCAGAAAGATGAGCTTTATTAACAAAACAAATGGTGGAATGCCAAAGCGATAGCTCCCTGTAATAAGAACCATATAAAATTATATATGCACATGAGTGAACTAAAAGCAATTGATTTGTTAAGGCAGGGTCATGAGGACATTTTTTCCCTTGGTTTCATTTAGTCTGCCCTGTGTGTGTGTGATGAAAATGTAAAATGCTCACGTGTTCTACACTCACACTTAGAAATATTTCTCTTCACTAGGGATGGATTCGTTCAGTCCGATCCCAGAAGGAGGTCTTGTTCCTGCACGTAAATGATGGGTCCTCCTTGGAAAGCCTTCAGGTCATAGCAGATTCAGACTTGGACAGTAGGTGAGCTTAAAACCAGTGAGTCCTTTGTTTTTGCTTTTCATCTTTTCTGCCTCCCATTTCCCTAATCCAGTGTTCACATTGTACCCTGCATGGTCTTTCTAAACAAATCAGCCTTCCATGGTTTTGAGGTTCAAGTCCAGATCCGTAAAATCAAGATCCTTCAAGCTCAGGCCTTTCCTCCTCTGTCTGACATATTCATGTGACAATATTCCCACCTATCCTTTCCTCAGTCCCTCTTAACTGTCTGCAGCTTTTTACCTAATTCAGGATAAAAACTTCTGTCATTAAATATTTTAATGTTCTCATAGCAAGTTTTGGATTAAAATGAGGGCTGTGTGTAATGACATCTTGTACATGCTGTGTTGTTGCTGTAGAGAACTGGCTTTTGGGAGCTCCGTGGCAGTTCACGGAAAGCTGGTAAAAAGTCCAGCCAAAAGACAAAATGTGGAGCTGAAAGCAGAAAAAGTTGAAGTTGTTGGCAGTTGTGATCCCAAGGTATGTTTTCTGACACTTTAATGGAGGCTGTTAGGCTTCATTTAAAACATTAGCAATCTGTTTTGAGTGGAAGAAGGCACTTAGAATGTGTTTTGATTGTGGCTTCCCAGGTCATTGAAACAGGCAGGACAGCCTAAGGAATGTAGAGAGAGAAGCAAAAAGTATCTGTGTAGACGGATGAGTGTTGTGCATGAGAACTAAGTATTACTCTATGCATCTCTGTCACAGCTGAAAAGTGCCACTTTCACAAGCATGCCCAATGACAGGGACATACCAGGGCAGACCACACTCTAAGGAAAGTTCTGTCTAGAAGTGACTTGCATGACCTGGAACTGTTATGTCCAGTACAGTAGCCCTTAGCCACCTATGGCTGTTTAATATTAAATCAGTTAAAATTAAATAAAAAATTCCATTCCTCAGAGTCATTAGCCATATTCCAAGCACTCAGTGGCCATATGCAACTAGCGGCTACCACACTAGACAGCACAGAGAGAGAACATTTCCATTTCTCACAGAAAGTTCAATTGCATAGCGCTAGAGCTTTGTAATTCTCGGCTGAACAAAGACATTAAGACATGTTTATACCTGTTTTTGTAAGACTTTTCTGTTAGTAGCTTTTTATTTGTAGCCAGGAATAAAATAATAGATTATCAATCTAATTTTTTTTTTAACTTTTAAAAAAATTCTTCAATTGGAGAAAAATGAGGCCCAGCCAGGTGAAATGACTTGCCCAAGGTGATTAGGGGCACAGCTGAAATTGACATATGTACTAGCCATTTGACTCCCTGTGGTTTTGAGATACTTGTCTTCAAATATTTAGTGAACAAAAAAAAAAATAAGGAAATATAGAGAAATTGCATTATTTTAATTCATTTTTAGTTCTTTGAGATAACTGGAAGAAATGAAATATAGGCAATAAGAAGAAAATGGGCAATTTCTTAAACTTGCCATTCTGAATAATTTTCTAAGAAATTCTAATTGACAAGTAAAATCAAGAATCAGGTTCTGAGATTTCCAAAAAATAAACTGAAAATAATCTGGAACTCAGAAAGGAGTGGAGATGGTAACCATTGTTGTTTTTCCTTTTTTAGAGGGATATATGATTATTAAAAATTTACTATGTGTTTTACTCTTCTTAAATTGTTCTCCCTTGGCTTCCGTGGGAGTTAATAACCTTCACCTTCTCACCCCTTCATTTCAGTGTTATTTGTGAGTATTCAGACATGAGGGAATTCTGAACCACTTAACAGTGCCCAAATTTCTGTTAATGTGGTCATATTTTTCACTTTAGTAAGTGTGGTGCTTATTTCTACAACGAAAATTAATATATGCGCAAGGCCTAAAAGGAACAGACAAGTCTGAAAAGGCTACCAGGGTAGCGTTTTCACTTAGCTTCTTTGTTATCTTTTTATTGAAACTTTGATTTTGGTCTGAAAGTTTGTTTCTGTCTTCTTATAACGCCAGTATGGGTCAGGTGGAAATACTCTGGGTAGATTCATAATTTTCTTCAAATTTTTTCTAAATACACACTACTCTGCCGGATGACAGAGAGTTGTCGACCCTTCATATTCTTAGGTAGTAGTGCATATTGGTCAATAGTGATTAAACTGTCAATTGATTAAGAATGATTTGTGGACTTTCAAGACATTCGGGTGATTTAAAAATTTACACAGTACCAGCTGTGTGTAAACAACTATAGAAAACCATCTTTAATATGTACAATATTCTAAACTCCTCTGTGCCAAACAGTGGACTAGTTTGCGTAATTATATCCTGATCTCTCCCCTCAAGTAGTGGTTGATAGCTGACAGACAGAATTTGGAAAATAACAGAGCAGCCTCAATGACGTTAAGTGCGCTTGCCCATGGTTTCACAGCTAGTAAGGAGTGGAGCAGAGTTCACAGCAGCATCTCTCTGATTCCACCCACCACCGTTCTACTAACTTGTCGGAATTAATGTGGACTATATTCCGTTATGTTAATGAATAAAGAAGACAAATGTCCTAGTTTTGTTGTAAAGCACTGCTATTTTAAAAATGCCCTGGAAACTGTCTTTTTTAGCTTCTAATTTGTTTTTTTATTTATTGGCAGGATTTTCCCTTTCAATATAAAGGGAGGCCTCCCCTGCAGTATCTAAGACAATTCCCTCACCTTAGGTGTAGGACTAGTGCCCTGAGTTCTGTGCTGAGAGTTCGCAGTGAAGCCTCGGCCGCTGTTCATTCTTTCTTTAAGGTGAGCTGTTTTGCTTCTCGGTGCTCTGTCTCGTAAGGACATTGAGTAATTGTGACGCTGGAATATTATCCTGCAAGTTCTATTAGTTATTTATTCCAAGCACCCTTTACTATTCCTATCATGGTACTTTTCTTTCTTTCTTTTTTCCTTGATTGATTTAAAGTTTCCTGTCTCATTTTTTTAAAGATTTTATTTATTTGTTTTTTAGAGAGAGGGGAAGGGAAGGAGAAAGAGAGGGAGAGAAACATCAGTGTGCGGTTGCCTCTGGTGCGCCCCCTACTGGGGACCTGGCCCACAGCCCAGGCAGGTGCCCTGACTGGGAATCGAACCGGCGACCCTTTGGTTCACAGGCCAGCACTCAGTCCACTGAGCCACACCAGGCAGGGCTACATTTTCTCTATGAGTCTGAGAAATTTAATTATGATGTGCCTTGGCACAGTTTCTTCATGGTTGGAGTTATTTCTTGGATCTATGATTTTTTTATTTTCATCAACTTTTTTCAGCTCTTTGTTTTCAAATATTTTTTATGTTTCTTCCATCCTTTGGGGACTTCAGCTACCCAAATATTAGGCCACTTGATGGTATTCCCAGAGCTCACTGATGCTCTTTTGTTTTTTAAAATTCTTTTTTTCTTTGTGTTTTTCTTTTGGATAATTTCTGTTGCTGTGTCATTACATTTATTTGTCTTTTCTACAATGTTTAATTTGTTGTGATTTCTATCCAGTGCATGTTTCATCTCACATAGTTTACGTTTCATATCTAGATGTTTGATTTGGACCCTCTTAAAAAATGTCTTCCATTTCTGTACTTAATTTTGAACATGTTCAATATGGTTTTGAACATACACAATGCAGCAAAAATACTGTTTTTATGTCTTTTTTTCTAATTTTAACATAACTGTCAGGAGTCAGTTTTGATTATTAATCTCCTCATTATGGAATATGTTTTCTTTCCTCTTTGCATACCTGCAAATCTTTGATTAGGTGCCAGACATTGTGAATTTTAAGCTGCTTAAGCTTTGTTCTGGTATGCAGTTATTTGAAAACTGTTTGATCCTTTGTGTCCTGGCTTTAAGTATGTCTGGAGAAGTTCTTAGTCTAGGAGTAATTATTCCCCACTCCTGAGGCAAAG
>VMDR010024875.1:0-14791 GCA_007922815.1 Macrotus californicus | reverse complement strand
CTCAGCCTTCTTTTGATTTCTTGGTTGCAGTCTCCATGTGAATTTGTTAGGACAGGTAGCTAGTTAGACAGGAGCTGGGGCAGGCAAAGGAAGGGAAAGGGAATAGGTTATCCTCCTGCCTTCCTGTAAATCTTTAAGCTGGAACAGGCCTCACTGCTCCAGACTTGTGGTCACCAAGTCTCTGATTCAATCTCAGGACATTGTTCAGCCCCACTGGTCACCAGTTCCAGTCACATAGCTGTGCACACATACATGAATGAGATACGGGTTGCTAAAGAGACATAAGCACAGAAGTCCAGAAAAAAAAGCCCATAAATACATGAACTTTGCAACTGATCAAGGCACTTTCACTCTGAGGTGCCCACTCAGTCCCTTCTGACTATATTTCCACGCTGCCAATAAATTATTGCTTACCTTGCTGTGGTGGGGAAACTAAAGAGTGGGAAAATTTTAGTTTAAGGTAATAGTTAATAAGCCAGGTGGTTTATGGATGCGAAAAACCATTGCTTCAGGAACTGCAGACATAGCTCACCCTAAATCCAGGAGACCACAGCAATTGACCTTTGAGCTCCTGAGGAGACCAGAAGCAATCAAGGTGGTATCCGAGCCATTGTGTTCCAGGGAGAGACAGTCTGCTGCCTGGGACACAGATAAAGAAAATCACCTAGGACAAAGGACACAGGACACAGGACTCAGATAAAGAAGGTCACAGATCAGCAGATAAAAGGATGCTGGGAAATTGCCCGACTGCAGCTCTTATCTGATTAACCTCTTTCCTGAGTCCCCAATCCCTTACCTACACTTTTTCCCTAGAACCCCAAATCCCTTACCTACGCTTTCGCTCCCTTATGAAGAGGCTGATTTGAAAGGAAATGTAGGATGGTCTGTTAGGGTACATAACTCTCCATCTTCTGAGATGGCTGGCCATCTGAATAAAGTGCCCATAAAGATTCAATCCCTGTCTCTGCTTGTTGGGTGCAGTAGATGACAGGCAGCCTGAACAGCGGCTTTTCCGGTTTCGGCTGACCTTTGTCTCTTGACTGAAATCTTTCCTTCAAGAAGGCAAGAACTCAGCCCTGACCTGGTGTGGCTCAGTTGGTTGGTCATTATTCCGCAAAGTGAAAGGTTGCCGGTTGGATTCCTGGTCGGGGCACATGCCTAGGTTGCAGGTTCAGACGCAGTCAGGTTATGTATGAAAAGCACCCCCTGCAGATCTTTGGAGATTTCTCCCCATGTTGTTCTCTCCTTTCCAGTATCCTACCCTGTACAATCTAGACATCTCAGGCCCCCTGGATTCCTGGCTCTGTTTCTGTGCCTCAGGGAGCTTACTGAGCTCTGCCTGAGTCACTGCCCCCTGAGTTGCAGCCTAGAAACATTTCCCAGGGCAATCACAAAGCTCGCCTCAGTTGTCTCCCACTTCTCAGGGATCACTGTCCTGTGTTGCCTCATGCTCAATTTCAGAACAAATTTTAATGTATTTTGTATTTCTTATTCATTTCAGATAGTGTTAAAACACAAAATTCAACTGAGTGAATTTTAAAGATCTCTTTGGCTCTATTCCACAATTCATGAATCAGGCAGCATCCAATCCAGCAGACCAAAAGTAGCTCTGAAGAGCTGTACAAAGTGGAAGACTTACGGGCAGAAGGGAGAGGGAACAAGAAAGTTACACTGGACAGAAAAGCAGACTGGTCATTGCACCGCTGCCTGCCCTTAGGGGGTGGCAGGGCTGTGTCAGACAGATTAGCTGATCAGGGGATTCCTGATTGATGAGTGAAAAGGGAACAAATTTGCTAC
Organism: Macrotus californicus; assembly: GCA_007922815.1. Lineage (NCBI taxonomy): Eukaryota > Metazoa > Chordata > Mammalia > Chiroptera > Phyllostomidae > Macrotus > Macrotus californicus. Next base: position 12,994 of record VMDR010024875.1, on the reverse strand, counting down.
CCTCAGAATATGTGTCTCTTTGGTGTGGGGATTATTTTGGGCTAAAAGAAATCAAAACCCAGCAGATTCAAGAAAAGCTTTTTATTCCCCCTCAACTGCGTAAATTTACATTGGAAAGGGGACCTATACCAGGAACAGAGTTATTAGGAAAGACACCTTTTTACCTAAGAGTCTTATCTGCATGACAGTTACCTTTGTTTTCCAAACTTCTCTTCCCCTTCCAGTGAAAGCACCTCCCCCCACCTTTGGACCCCCATTCCTCTCTACTCCTTTCCGTAGCTCAGGATGTTATGTAGGCTTCAGTTATCTGGCTCCCTTTGGGCTTCATATGTATGAAACTAAATTTGTTTTTCTCCTTTTAGTCTGTCTTATGCAAATTTGATTATTAGACCAGCTAAAGAACCAAGAAGTGTAGAAAGAAAAAATTTTCAGCTCTATACTTGTTTAAGATTCCATTTCTGGGAGAACTGAAATTGCAGTTAAGTCTTGGTTTAGTGACCTTGGAGTTAGCATAAAAACTGGGTTTGGGGCCTATTTTGTTTTTAACAGAAGGTAAATCTGATTCCTCTTGACTGGAAATGAAAGTTTATCATGTAAGTCTACTATGTTTATTTTAGAAATGCTAGATAATTGTAGTGGCTTCTCCCATGGTACAAATTAATTATGGGTACTTTTCACATCTAATATATATAAAAGCTAGAGCTGATTTTCGTGCTCTCAACTACTTTACATTTCTACATTTGCTTTGGGATTCCACCACCAGATGGCACCCTTGCCACATTTCGACCTCTACTTTCAATCCAGCACATATTAGATAAATTTTATATGTGGAACGTCTGTTCGCTTAGCATGAGCAGTGCAGTGCCCAGAGTGAAATACTCCATGAGCCCACCTGACTCTTCTGCATCCTGTAACCTGTCAGCCCACTTTCCCTAGTGTCTGGGACACGGTGTTAATTTGTCTCTCCTCTACCCTTTCCCCTTCCTTTGCTGTTTCAGTGCCTCCTAATTGTAAAAATACTCCAGTTTCTCCAGGATCTTCTCACCCTCAAAAAGTGCATTTTGTGTCATAGCTGCACCAGCCATCCCTTTCCAGGTGGCTTCTAGATAGGAAATAGTGGAGTCCAGGCCTATGCCAGAAAGCTAGAGCCCCTCTGCTCCCCAAGAGTCCATTATCATTGCAAACTCAGTGTGTCCAGACCTTGCCCAACATATGCTCTCTCCTTTCTGTTTAATCCTTCCAATATTTTTAAAGATATTTTAAAAACTCAATTTTATTGAGGTATAGTCTACATATGACAGAGAACAGAATTTGCTGCCCCCAAATATGCCTGTTTGGCATAAGGAGAACCCTGAGCTGGTTATTTTTAAGAAACAGCAAATATGGGAGAAGCTCTGAAAACTAAGCAGAAGTGACCCTTTTGTGAGGATGTTTAAACCTATAAGGGAATGTCCATTTGTGAGGGTGTCTCCTTCTCTGTGCCAGAAAGAGAGGGTGACCACAACTCTAGAAACAGTTATCAGTGGAGAATACAACTGAAAGACTTACATCTGGCCCTGGCTGGTGCGACTTGGTGGACTGAGCGCTGGCCAGTGAACCAAAATGCCACAGGTTCACAGGTTCGATTCCCTGTCAGGGCTCATGCCTGAGTTGAGAGCCATGCCCCCAGTTGGGGGTGTGCCAGAGGGAGTCAATTGAGGTATCTCTCACACATTGATGTTTCTCTCCCTCTCTTTTTCCCTCCCTCCCCATTTCTCTAGAATAAATAGGTAAAATCTTTTTTAAAAAAAGACTTAAATCTGCATAACGACCACAACCCAGTTTACGGTGCTTTTCCTGCAACCTCTCATAGCTCTTCCCTCCACTCAACACCTTTGCCTTCAGCTGGAGATGGTATCAAAGGTGGTGGCTTGGGCCTTTCAGGGGTTACTCAGTTTCCCTGAGCATCTCCCACATCTACAGGAGGTATGCTATCAAACTTTTGTTTGTTTCTCTCCTGTTAGTCTGTCTTTTTTTTTTTTTTACAGGGGTGTATCAGCCAAGAACCTAGAGGGATAGAGATAAAATTATTTTTTCTCCCCAACACATACAGTAAAATGTATGCATTTTAAGTGTATAGTTCCCTGAGTTTTGAGAAATGTATGTACCCATGTAATTACTACCATGATCAAGATAAACATTTTATTTAATCCTTACTGGAGGACATGCTTATTGAGTTAGAGAGAGGGGAAGAGAGGGAGGGTGACAGGGAGAGAAACATTGATGTGAGAAACATCAGTTGGTTGCCTCCCACACACACCCCGACCTAGGACAGAACCCACAACCCAGCCATGTGCCCTTACCAGGAATCAAACCCACGACCTTTTGATTCACAAGATGATGCTCCAACCAACGAAACCACATTGGCCAGGGCAAGATAAAGGACATTTTGATCGCCCCCAACAGTGAGTCCATCCCCCAGACCCTGGCAACGACTACTTTCCTTTCTGTCACTACTGATTAGATTTAGCAGTTCAGAACTCCAAATATGTAAGTATGAATCACACAGTATGTGCTCTTATATGTTTGGTATCATTACCTCAGCATAAGGTTTATGAGATTCATCCATATTGTTGTGTGAATCAGTTGTTTGTTTTTTAACTAAGTAGCATTCCAATGCATATAAAGTTGCTCTTTTCTGGCATATTTCTCCGAGTCTCATCCACTGTTATGGACTAAACTACCCTTCTAAAATTCATATATTAAAGTCCTAACCCCCAGCACCTCAGAATGTGATGGTATTTAGAGAGTCTTTTAAAAGGTCTTAGTTAAATGAGGTCACTGAGGTGGGCACTAATCTAGTAGGACAAGTGCCCTTATAAGAAGAGGACGTTAGGGCCCAGATACAACAAAGTGAAAATAGAGAGAAGACAGGAATCTCCAAGCCAAGGAGAGAGGTCTCTGAAGAAACCAACTCAGCTGATGCCCTGATCTTGGACTTCTGGCCCCCCGAACTGTGAGAAAATACATTTCTGTGCTTTAAGACATCCAGTGTCTGGTTCTTTCCTATGGAAGCCTTAGCACACCAACACACTCACAAAGAAAACTATGAGGTACATAACTCTGAACTGTCCACCGCACACCTGCCTATTGTAGCAGGCTAACGAAGCTTAACAATATACTATGCTTGTGCTGGCCAGGTGGCTCACTTGGGTGGAGTGTCATCCCCTGCACCAAAGGGAATGTACCCAAATAGAATAAAAATGTATGCTTGTTTTATACTTAGTGCTAGTAACACAGAGGATGTAGCTGTTTTTATCAAACCAACATTATACATGCTATTCTCATTGGCCAAACAGTTACCTAAATTATCTGTGAACTTGAATTTTAAAACTATTTGGGATGGTTTCCATGAGAAGACTTTTGAAAATGTTAGAAGTTCATTTAAAAAGTTTTAAAAAATGAACATAAAGTATTAGAAGTTTAATTTCCTGAATTTCTGGGAATTTTAGAATATCTCATTTATATAAGCACTTCCTTATCTCCAAGTCTACCAGAACTGGGGACCTTTAAGGAATTTTATAATCTAATTTGGTGATACCATCTCATAGTAGGAAAATGTTATGTACACAAAACGTATACATATAGATATATAAACACATGTGCATAAATATAGAGACAGACACAGGGAGAGTGTTTAACTTCAGCTTTACAATTTCAACCCATTGGTTATGTAAAAGAACAAGCTTGCTCTTCCTTTTCCTGTCTTTATATTTTTACCAGGACTGTGTTTCTGGTGGGTGGTTACTTGCTCAACATGAGGCTAAAGCATCTCCACCAATCTTTGGGGAGCAGACTCTAAGATTTCCTTTGTAATCTTATAGAGTCTGTGGACTAAATTTTAGACAAGGAATTGAAGAGAGATCTAGTAGCCTAAGATCTTTCCATGTGTCTTCAAAGCCTATATGAGTGGATAAAAAATATCTTAAAATATCCGTTGTGTTTCCAATGACGTTTTCAGGCTCAAGTGGTTGCTGACAGCATCCCAGAGCCCTCATGGACCTCTGATGGTGGGAGGGTGTGTTGTAGGGCCTCAACTTCCAAGTGCTGCCTTGACATCTTGGTCCTCATAGGGTTCTAAAGGCTTACTGTGGGTTTCCCTGCTCATGCCAGACGTTCCCCCACCCGTAGGAATGGCTCCCACTCACCTGGTTCCCCTATTAGCCAGATCAGATGCACCCTCTTGATTTTCAACCTAAGGAATTTTACCTCCCTGCCAACCCACAAAATTATTTAAATAAGCTATCACATTTTCCCGTGGGAGTCAAGAGTCACCCACCCCTTGTGTCACCTCTATTAAGCCTGCCTCCCACAGCCCCTGCCCTGGAGTGTAACCCCCCATGTGGCCCTGAAAGCATGCAGAGTCCTGCTCCCCCAGGCTGCGAGTCTACGTGACTAATAAACTGTTATCAATCTCACCTGTCCAGTATCGGTGTTGTGTGTTCTGCCATCTTGTACTACTTTAGGTCAGGGGATGGTTCTTCACCAGTGGGGTGAAGAGGAGGTGAGCATCATAGACCAGGCCTCCATCTCAAGGGGCCGCAGTGGGTAGGAAAGGGTATCCCAGGAGTGCAGAGGAGGTGGAGTCCGTAGAGGTGTTAAGAAGTGACAGATTACAGGATTCAAGGCAGCTGAAGAGAAGGTTAAATTGATAAAAAAGAGAACTGGAGACAGTGAGAAGGAAAGGTCTCAGATGAGCCAGTTTGGGAAGATACCAAATTTCCCCAAAAGGCCTTTGAAGTCCTGACTTGCCTGTAGTAAATGTTGCCAGTTCTTGAAGATATTAAACTAAATTAGTGCCATAATGACAGACAGTCAGTGGGAGAGAAGGAGAGAGGGTGCCTGATAGAGTAAGAGTTACCTGTGGGATGAGCAGACAGTTAACCTCCAAAAATAAACTTTAAAGGACGTGAGAAAGAATCTCACTTAATTAATTCCCTGGCTTAATTGCTGGGTTGAGGAACAAAGGGAAAACAGAGGAGGTCTTAAAGGAGGACCAAAGAAAGAATCTTTGTTGGAAAATGTTCTCACTTTGCTGGAAAGAATTAAAATAACTTCAACAGACAAGATGTCTAGAGCATAGCTCAAGAACTGCACTCACTACTCAGGTTGTTAAATGAGGAGGTAGAGGTCCCTAGATGTGGTCTGATCTTGATCCAAGTCACAGCACCATCCAACTGCCTAATAAAAACCAAATCTGGATTTAGGTAAAGGGAAGACTTGTTCAAAAGGATTATTGCAATCAGGCAAGGGGTTTATTGGACTAAGGGGAGGGGAGTGTAATAAGGAAAACTCTTCAATTGTAAGATCGGAAAGCTTTTGAGCCCTGGCGGGGTAGTTTAGTTGGTTAGAGCATCATCCCAATATGTCAAGGTTGCCAGTTTGATCCCCGGTCAGGGCACATACAAGGAGCAACGAGTGAATACATGAACGGGTGGAGCAGCAAATCAATGTTTCTCTCTCTTAAAAAAAAATCAGCAATCCAAAAAAGATCTGCAAGCTTTTGAAAGATCAGGCAGAAAAGTGCTGTTCTTTTACAGGCAGGAGTCCAATGGCTAGAAAGAACCCGTCTCAGGGACTGGGATGAGCAGGTGGCATGATCAAACAGCTTGGTCGGGACCGGTTTTCTTTGAGATCAGCTGAGAAGGGGCCATTAGGGCTTTATTCTGTATCCCAAAGCTGGCTTAGGCTTAGGGTGGATGAAAGCTCAAAGGCTTGGGGAAGAAGGGGAGCCAGGACAAAGTCTGATCAACTAAAGTTAGCGGGCATTCTGTGCAGATTGGTCAGCGGGGACAGACAGCTCAGCTAATCAGTTATGAGACAACGAAGATAATTTGGAGGGTCTGTGTCTAGCCTCATCACAGACAAACAAGGGAGCTCTTTGTGAGTCTTACCTAAGTGACTTGAGCAGAGGTGGCGGTTCTTCTACAGTAAGTTGTTTTCTGGAGCACAGAATGGTGTGGCTGTGGGGCTTTCTTTAGCCATCACTATCTTCTAGGAGCACAGGGTTTGGGTCAAGATCAACATTGTCCCCTTATTTGAGTTGTACTTTTAACCACAGTTGTATGACATTTAAAAAAGGTATTATAACTGTATCGATTATCACTATAACAGCTGTGTTTACCAGTACTTCCCTGCATCTATAATATTAGGATCCTTGGTATTTGAAATCATGAGCTTACTCTCTGTGGCGGCCATTATGGCATATCTTGAAGCTCAAACCCACTCTTCTGTACCCTGGTGATGCTGTGGCTATGACTCAGCAAACCATGTTTCCTATTAGGTTTTGTCGTTAGGCCTTGCTTGAGGAGACAGGAAGCCAGTAAGGAGATAGTAGGGAGAAAGGACTTGCTTCTTGAAACTAGTGAGCTGTAACTTTCAGTGTCACCAGCACTGGTTCGTTTTCCTGGCTGCAGCAGTTGTTTCCAATTGCTGGTTTTTAGTCTACCTTCTCAGATCCAGCCACCTTCAACATTTACCTTCAGAAATACCACCACCGGCTGGGTACAGCTCCTTCCTTGGAGGTCCAAGTCCCAGCTCCCTCCGATGCCTCTTCCAGTTCTTAGTTTCTGATAATCTGAACACTTCTCTCTCCATATGTCTCAGTGCCAGATGCTTCCTGCAGTTACTATCATTTCTCTGTTGCAATGTTTTCCTTCGTGTGTTTCCAATCCTCCTTTGCCTGTTTGAGCAATTCCTTAAAGCCTCTGTAAAGGTAACTGCTGAGGGTTCTGTTTTCTGACTGGACCTTGGCATCCCTTAAAAACCCAGAAATACCTTCTGAACCACTTGTATAGATTTATGATGGATATATGTTATTGTAGCAATTAAATCACATTTATGGGATATACACAGTATCCATGACAAAAAGACATATTCTAAAAGTTACTTTATACATCCATTATTTGGATCTTGAAAATAATTTTCCTGTTAAAACAATATTATACATTAAAATGAGATGATCGGTTCAATCCATTAATGCTCACACTATATCTGAAATGCAACATTGTATAAATTGTGTTAGGGAACACAATTAGCATTGTTTTGGCAGTGTTGAAGAACAGAATTCAATGGAGCAAATTCAACAGAGATTCGAAGATTTAATTGGCTTTATTAAAGTAATTCATGAATCGGGCAGCATCCACCCAGCAACTAGAAGGGGAACTCCATTAGTTGTATAAAATGGAAGACTTTTATAGGCAGAGAGAAACTAAAAGAGCAGATTATTTTAGGTAAGGGCAATTTCCTTTGTGGGATGGTAGGGGGTTTTATCAGATAGCTTACTTCATTATTTCAACAGGAAATTAGTGATTGGTTTAAAATTCCACTTTTGGGAGAGGCTGAAACTGCAATTAGGTTAGTTATAAAGCTTTGGTTTGGTGATGTGACCTGGCAAAGTGACTCCATTTTGGCTTGTGTTTCTTTTTTTTAACAGCAACATGTACTCAAAGTTTCAGTTATGTGCTGATAATGTAACTGAAGTGCAGCTGCCTGCCTCTACAAAAGCCAATACTAGAAAGGCAGGTGCTGATATTATTTGCACATGCCCGACATCTGGAAGATAGCAGACTCACATCTCAAAGCCCATCTCCTGGAAGATGAGGGACTCATGTCACAAAGCTCCTCTCCACCTCTCAGTGGAGGCAAAAGTTTTTTTTATAAGGAGGGAGAAGGGAATGGAACAAAGATCCAGGGAGGGGTTGGAAAAGTTCTCTGTGTGCAGACCAGCACAGTCCATTCCAATAAAGCAAGTGCCGGTCAGTGTGCATCATCCTGGTTTAGTCATCCTGGCTCCACAGCTGAAAGTCAGCAAATCTGGAGCTGGGATGCTTGAAGGTCGGGGTACATATCTTTTGAAGTTAGTTCCTAGGATTCTTGCACAAACATGCTGTTCATCTACAAGTCACAGATTAGTCTGAGTCCACACTTACAGAAACAAGGTCAAAAGTAATGGCGCGATGGGTTACAATTTCCTACTGTTACAATTTTCCAGTTATAACAATACATTTTATTCACCTTTTAATTTTTATTTTTAATTATTAAATTATTTCTATTATAAAATGTTACTGTTTCAACTATAAATAATCACAATTTTAAAATAAATTTAAGTAAGTATTACATTTTTTATACCAAACCTTCAAAATCTGTGTATTTTATATTTCCCACACATTCCAATGCTGTCTAGACACATTTCATGGGCTCAGTAGCCGCACATGGCTAGTGGTTACTGCATTAGACAATGCAGCTCTTGAGGGCATGCCAAAGAGTAGAATTGCTGGGTCACAGGATGTGCATATTTTTTTTTCCAGATGCAAATGTTTAATGATATGAGTTGATAGCCAAAAGCAAGCGAACCTGACCACCCCTTTAGAAATGAAAAAGAGTATTCTTGCCAACATACTAAGTATTGACAATTAAAAACAAACTTAAAATATCCCTGATGTAAGTTAGCCCAGTAAGAAAAAAACTGGTCAAGTGAGAATGGAGGAAGTATAGTTGGTCTAGTGGAAAGAAGTGAAAGGCTTAGTTTCAAACACTGAATTAATAAAACCTGTGAATTTGATGTCATAATGCCTTACAAGGGTTTTTGCAACATACTTGACTTCACAATGTCTTTACTTAAGGAATTTTAATATATCATGATGTCCCTTAGTAAAAAAGGTCATCTGGATTAGCAATAGATGGAGAAAACAAATTATAATTATTTTTGTTGTTCTGGCTGAAATGCAAATTCTGTGTATGTTTGCAGAAGGTATTTTGGGTTCACGCTTTTGTTTCCAGGATAAAAAAATAAAAACCACAGTTTAAAAGGAGTTCATGTGTTCCCTTAGTTATAGGTCCTCCACATAATGTATTATAAGATTACTTTCCTAAATAAAATTAAAGCAGGATGTTCCAAGATTGTCATTGGAGGAAGAATGTCCTTGGGAGAGAGGCAAGATTTACCTTCCCCCAGATATATTTAATTAGCTCCACTTATTATTAGCTCTACTTAGGTGGCCCTGTCAACCTCTGCTCTGCCTAGACCTAAGAATACTGTCCCCCCACCCCCCAACCCCCCACACCACTTAACCTTATCAAGTCCAAAGTCCAAGAGGGTGAGCTTCAGAGACTCAGTGGTGTCCTCCAGGCCAGCCCTGCCTTGCTTTCCGCATGCCTAGAGCAATGACCTTCTCTTGTCAGAATGGTGGTCAGCAAGCAAGCTTGCATCAACAGGAAAACCCACCTATCCACAGGATCTCAGCTTTACTCTACAGATCCAGCAGAACACGGTAGGCCGGGACTGCGTATGTTCCTTCATCCAATACATGTAGGCTAAATTAACAAATGATACAAAGATGAAAAAGAACCTGTTTTGCCTTACTGGAGGTAACAAATCCAACGGAAGAAGACAAATACACAACGTTACTCTTGCTACAAAGGAGATTGTCAACTTTATAAATGACCCAATACTATACGCTGTAAGAGCGCGAGAGAGGTGTTTACTACTTTGCATGGCACTATGGCTCGTTCCATACTTAATCTTAGTTCTTATGTGAAAACACACATGAACGTAATGTTTTTGTGTGTGTGTGTATGTATGTGTGTGTGTGTGTGTGTGTGTGTGTATATATATATATATATATAGAGAGAGAGAGAGAGAGAGAGAGAGAGAGAGGAAAGAAGAGAGAAAAAGAGGGAGAGAAAATTGATTGGTCGTCTCTGGCACGTGCCCCACGGGGACCCATGCCCAACTAACGGAGCCACAAGGGTCAGGGCGAACATAATGACTTTTCAAATGCTAAATTTAGTAAGCAAGATTCATCAGGGGTCGGGGGCAGGAAATAGATGGCCATCTCTGAACTTTAAATGATATAAAGAACCTTGGCATCATTTTTTCCTTGTTATAAAACATTTTCATTTTTAAAATCAGAAAGGGCAGTACTCGCATTTCCTGCCTCTGAGGAAGGGGACATAAAATTCTGAAAAAGGTACTCACGCGCCCAGCCCTTCAGCCAACTAAGAAGCGAGGAGAACCTGAGGCGGCAGAGACAGGAGCTCCTCCCCGACGACAGTTCAGCCCAGAGCGCGCGAAGACCTTGGCCGGGAGTCGGGAGCCCCCGGCCCGCGCGGGCGGAGGTAGGCTGCGCCACGGGGGAATGGGCGGGGCCTAGGGGGAGGCCGCGGGGGCGTGGCGCGCGGGCGGGGGCCCGGAGGCTGGGGTGGAGGTACCAGGACACCAGGAGCTCGGCGCAGAGCCTCGGGAGCCCGTGCTCGGAGAGGGACGACACCGTGTGGCTTCTCTGGGGTGCCACCCTATACCGTATTCTCCTGCGCCCCCGGCGCCAGACTCTCGCTGTAGGTAACCAACTCCCTACCGGCTTCGCTGTTCCGCCGCCCGGCGCCGGGGGAGGGATGGAAAGGATGGGAGGAGTAGTCGGCTCTTAGCCAGGGTCCCGCCGCGGCGAGCGGGGTGGGCTCCGCCCGGGCAGAGGAAGCGGAGTTGGAGCAGGAAGAGAGGGCGCGCGGTGGGAACCCGCTGCAAGCGCGTGCGCCAAGGGCCGGGGATGGCGCAGGGCACTCTCCCGCGATCCTACTCTTCAGTCCGATCAGTGGTGACGGGGACCAGCACTCTGGTGCCCAGTTTCACCTGCAAGCCACTTTTTCTGGCCTCTTCTACCCTGGTTCGCAAGGGGAGTGTGAGCTTAGAAATCGGAGGAGTCGGCTGCGGGCGTGGATAGGCTACTGGCGAGCAGTCACTCACTGCGGTCCCCTGGGTGCCAGGGGCTTTAACTTCATTTAATCCTAACCATAGCCCTGCGAAAAAACTTTATCCCCTTTTTACTGATGAAGAAGCCGACGTCAGGTTGCCAAATGACTCACCCTGGGCGACTGGAACCGCTGGAAAAGAGACGCTAGTGGGGGTAGAGGTGGGGGTGGGGGAGCTCAGAAGTCCTTAGGCTTCTCCCAGCCTTCCTGCTTCCTCCCTTCCCTGCCCTTCACGCGCAAGGCTGGGAGACTCGCGCGGCTAGGTCTATTATGGAAACAGGCGATCAGGTGATTCTTCTTAAACACAGTCTACTCTCTTCATAGATTTCTTTCTCTCTCTCTTTCTCTCTCTCTCTCTCCCCCTTCCTTCCTTCCTTCCTCCCTTCCTTCCTTCCTTCCTTCCTTCCTTCCTTCCTTCCTTCCATCCATCCATCCATCCATCTTTCCTTCCCTCTTTTTCCTGCCTTCCTCTCTTCTCTCTTTTTTTGGCACCCAATTTCTGATTCCAATTCTTTCAGCTTTTGGTCATTAGCTTTTGAGGTGTTGCTGTCGCTGAGAGCACTTTTCCTCCCCATGTAGCACCTTATCTCTCAGATGCAGAGCAAAATAGAAGCATGCTTGCCTGCCACACACTTCTCATCTTTCACGGTGGACAAGGTCGCCTGCAGATCCAGGCTGAACCTAATGGGCTGCTCAGGAGAGGTAAGTTTTGTAGTCCCCTGGCATCCTGCGCACTCTTGCTCTGTTACTTCTTTCCATAGGGAGGAGAGTCTTCGTTTTGCCAACAGTACAAGAGGTGGATTGGGAAGATGTACATACGGTGTTGAGAGAAAGCGATGGTGTCTGGAGATGAGAACACAGCCACAGCTATTTGTGGCCTGAATTCGCTGAGTGATAGGTGAGAGACTCGGTCAGGGACGGGTCCCCTCCTCTGGGCACTCTGCCCCCCTTTCAGAGCTGTTCTGAAAGGCAGGTTTGTTTTATAGAGGGGAGGTGGAGGGGTGAATGGTTTTCAAAGATCAGTGTAAATTACCTGCTAGGAGCCCAGGCAGTTCCAGACAAGCCCCCCCTGCTAGAGGCTTTGGTAACAGATTTCACTTCCAGCGAGAAGGAAAAGCTCTATGGAGCTTTTTGGTATCTGATTATTGCTGAATGAATTTTGTGCAAGCAAGCCTTCAAGATGGTAATTTTGAGAAACTTTGAGGTCTTAAAAAGGGCTAACTCCTCTACTTTTACAAAGTCTTATGGGTGGGTAATATAAGATTTTTTTTCTATTTTATGGTGAGGGTTTGAAAGTTACCTGTCAGCTCCCTGTCCTTCCTTGAGCCTGGCCCTGGCCAGAAACATCTGAGTTTACAATAATGAGGTGACTTAGGTGTGGGGGTGCCAAGGTAGCCTCAGGGTGGGGTTGGTCATCAGATAAGAGACACACTGACCTCTGAAACACAGGGGGGGAGGGAGTGCCTAGAAATTGGGTTATAAAAACTCTTGAATAGTCATACTTGCAGAGCTCCTGGGTCTATGACACCCCAAAGGCTGAGAGCGTGGTGTGCCACAAGCGGACATGGAAGCCCTGTGCTCCTTTCCCCTAACATGCCCAACGTAGCCCTTCCGTTTGGTTGTTGCTGAATTTTATCCTTTCTAATAAACTAGTATTAGTAAGTAAAGTGTTTTCAGGAGTCCCAGCTGTGCTAGCAAAGTTGTCTAGCCATAAGGGGATAATGAGCACCCACTTGCTGTTGACATCTATAGGGGGCAGCCTTATGTGACGGATTCCTTAATCTGTGTGGGGTCCGTGCTAACTCTGGGTAGCTAGTGACAGAATTGAATTGGATGGTTGGATACTCATTTGGTGTCCAGAAATGTTGTAAAAACAGCTTAGCCCTATACACCCGAAATAGCCTCTCATCATCTTTTCTACATTCGTTTCCTATCTTTGACCTTGCACTTGAAGACTAAAGGTGGTAATGCTCAACTGAGATCTTACTTCTCTGGTGTATGTCCAAACCCCTAGAACACAGGCAGCAAACAGAAGGCCCAAGGGCCAAATCCGGCCCTCCACCTTGTTTTATCTGCCTGGCACCTTGTTTCTACCTGGTGGCAGCACTAAGCTCCTACTACTCCTACTTAAGGAGTAGTTACATTTATACAGTCCTAAAGTTACCTTCAGCCCATTCAGCCCTTTTAAGGCAACTGTGAGGCTGAT
>VMDR010024874.1:0-14786 GCA_007922815.1 Macrotus californicus | reverse complement strand
TCTGCAAATAGTACATCTGCACAGTAATGAAAAGCTTCAAAAAAACAAGGTAACCTACTGACTAGAAGAATATGTTTGTAAATGATATACCTGATAAGAGGTTGGTACCCAAAATATGAAAGAAATTCATATAACTCAGTAACAAAAAATAAACAACCCAATGAAAAATGGAAAGAGGAATTGAATAGACACTTCTCCAGAGAAGACAGACAGCTAACAGACATATGAAAAGGTGCTAAACATCACTAATCATCAGGAAAATGCAGATCAAAACTACAGTGAGACACAACCAAACACCGGTCAGAATGGCCATCATCAAAGCCATGTGTTAGTGAGGATGTAGAGAAAGGGAACCCCTGTACGTTGTTTGAGGAATTGCAGACTGGTGCAGCCCCTGTGAAGAACAGTATGGAGATTCCTCAAAAACTAAAAATAGATACACCATAAGACCTAGCAATTCTACATCAGGATATTTATTAAAAAAACAACCCTAGAACATTAATGAAAAAAGACATATGCTCCCTATGTTCACTGCAGCATTATTTATAATAGCCAAGGTATGGAAGTCACTTAGAGTGCCCATCAATAGATGAGTGTATAAATGTGCAATGGAATATTATGCAATGGGAAAGAATGAACTTTTGCCATTTTCAACAACATGGATGGATCTGGAGGGTATTATGCTAAGGGAAATAAGTCAGGCAGAGAAAGACAAATACTGCTTGATTTTGCTTATATGTGGCATCTAAAACAAAACAACACAAAACAAATAAAACAAAATAAAAACAGATTCATAGAAACAGAGACCAAAGGGATGGTTATGAGAAGAAAGTGGATATGAGGTGGGTGAAAGGGCAAGGGGAATATAGTTAATAATATTGTGATAAGTTTACACATTGACAGATGATTCCTAGAAATAGTGGGGTGATCACATTACAAGGTATAAAAATGTCAAATCATTATTCTATACACCTGAATTTAATATATCGATATAAGTTTGTATGCCAACCACAATGACTTAAAAAATTAAATAAAAATAAACATACATAGCAATTAGCCATATTATAAATAAAATTGCCTAAAAAAATAAGATTGTTTAATACTGATATTCCAGTGACCCATCTGCCTGAGTCATCTATAGTACTCCTTCCCCTATATTGGATTTTTAGAAATAACTTTTGTTATTGAATGATTCCTCTATGCAAGTATTACTTAAAATATTTTTATATAAAACTCACACCTTGCAATAACTTTATGGGGTAGGTCCTGATACTACATCATTTTACAGATGAGGAAACTGGTCACAGAGGTTAAGTACAATCATGTATCCATTGCTATACACCTGGTAGCTAAGAAAGCCAGGATCTGAACAGGGGAAGGCTGGCTCTATGCCTGTTTCTTATTAACTATATTATACTGTCTCTAAAGATCAGCTAGTCGGCAATAGCTGTATGTGTGTGTAATAGCAGAGTGGAAAAAGAACAAAACTGAGTTTAATCCTAGCTCTTCCTCTCTATGACATGTAGCTTGGATAGTTCTCAACAACTTAGTTTCTGCACCTATACAATGAGAATAGAAATGACTACCTCACCAAGTTTGAAAATTAAATAGGAAATGTATGGAAAGGGTCTAGGTGTACATGACTCACAGTAGGTGCCCAAGCTAAGTTAGGACCTTCTCTTCCCTCTGTTGCCAACCCAATTATTTTTTAAAAGATTTCATTTATTTATTTATTTATTCATTTTTAGAGATGGGGGAAGGGAGGGAGAGAGAGGGGGAGAGAAACATCAATGTGTGGTTGCCCCTCACATGCCCCACACCGGGGACCTGGCCCACAACCCAGGCATGTGCCCTGACTGGGAATCAAATCAGTGACCCTTTGGTTCGTAGGCCGGAACTCAATCCACTGAGCCACACCAGCCAGGGCACAGACCCAATTATTTAATCTGGCTGATCTGGCTAGTCTATTCTCATTAATATAAACCTTAAAAGACAAGAAAAGTTAGAATACATTGCGGAGATAATATGCTCCCTTTCAGCCTGATTCTTTAGCTTCCAGCCTCTAGGTGTTTCATTCATGTCAAAAACATGAAAGCAGCCCTGACTAGGGTGGCTCAGTGGATTGAGCACCAGTCTGAGGACCAAAGGGCCACTGACTTGAGTCCCAGTCAGGGTACATGCCTGGGCTGTGGGCCAGGTCCACAGTGTGGGGCATGTGAGAGGCAACCACACCTTGATGTTTCTCTCCCCCTCTCTCTCCCTCCCTTCCCCTTTCTCTAAAACTTAAAAAATAATTTTTTAAAAAACAACATGAAAGCAGTCCTGAGGACCTGGATTTCATTTTCTATTCTTTTTTTCTTTACAAAGTACTTTACATTTTTATTTTTAACTTCATTTTAATGGACACTACAGATGTGTAATTACAGATGTGTAATAATGTAAACATTCCCCTAATCCCCCTCAACCTTTACCCCCTCTGCCCAGCCCACACCCCTTCCCTCTAGCCATCACCACACTGCTGTCTGTGTCCATCTGCCATTCAAGGAACTAGATTTTCAATGAGAAAAGGATGAGAGACAGATTCACCAACATTTAACATTTTGTTGTATATTTTGTTTCTTGCATATCCATAGTCTCAATATCAGAAATTGTTTGTCCTGGGCATTTTCCTTTCTAGGACACATGCTCAGGATCATAAGAATACCACAACCCATCATCCCCTTCAGTGTTTGTTCTTTTTTCCATTTGTTAAGAATTTTAAGAGGTTTTTAAATAATGAGAAAGGCAATGATCCTTTTCAACTCAAGATAATTTATGTTATATCTAGTTCAAAAGTTGTCTAATGCCATGGGCCTGTCCAAAAGTGTGTCCAAGTTTGTAAAAAATAAAAGAACATTTTTCAGTTCCAAAATTAGAGGTGAAACCTATTGTAGCCAGCTCTGTTGAGCATTCCACACTCCTTGGCACAGGACGGAGCTCTGTCAGCACAAAGTCTGAGACAGCTCTTGGCCACACTGTGGGGATATTTCAGGAGAGCTTCAAGGAACTGAAGTTTTGTGTGACTGATTTGGAAAATGTATTTATTGCCTGTACAATCAGAAATGGACCATTTTCTGTTGAAAAAGTGTCATAAAGAACACGAATGGCCAATTGTTTACTTCTTTGAGAGAAGATACCGTGTCTTGCTGTTTTAACGCAAAGTACATGGATAGGTTACCGATGCCCTCAGTGCACCACCAACTGAAAATCACCACGGCCTTAACTGAAACAAATCCTAACCTTTCCATAATGTCATGGAATACCATATGCGGAAAATGCATTGTTCCACTCTGCCTCCACACAAGTATTTAATGGGTCTGGACAGAGTATTTTTTGTGGTTCTGAGGTGTTCAAGGGAGTCCAAAGTCTCCAATGTTTGCTGATCCAATATTGACCTTGCACACTATAGTACTTTAGAATGGCTGAGTGAGTTGTATCCAGGGGTAGACAAAAAGGACACGGAAAGAAAGACAGGGACGCCTTCACTAGTAGTGTGCAGAATAGAAAAAGTATGGACTTTGGAGCCAGACAAGCCGGTTCCAGCTCTGCCACTTGCTATGTGTGTCACCTTGCACAAGTAATTTAACCTTTCTGAGTCTCAGTTTCCTCATCTGTAAAATGGGGATGATACTAGCTTTACACAAACTGGATCATAAATAGTGATATGAAAATAAGTATTATTTATTGAGCACTTACTATATACAGTGTTCGGTCTAAGCACTTTATGAGCTATGACTCATTTAATATTCACAACAATACTAAAGGATAAACTCTATTGTGGTCCTGCTTTCACAATGAGAAACCTGAGGTACAATAATAGGCATAATGGGAGCCATTACTATTTATAATGATGATGTCATTAATACTGTTGTGATTTAAAAGCATTAACAGCTAACAATAAAAGAAAGTAAAACCAACAGAAATTCCTCACTTTAAAAATACATTATAAAAGCAATGTTTTTATAGGAAAAACTGAGTAGGGGAAAGATAAATCATTCTTTAGATTTATACTTGATATTTTCCCCCTATGTTCTTTCTCCAAAATGACAGAGAATCATGAAATCCACCTGCCATAAATGAGCCTGGTGATTTATACAGCTCTATAAAGACATAATTAGAAACTGAAATTATTTGCATGTCCTAGAGAGAACAGAGAAAATGGGGAAAAAAGTAAACACATAATTCAAAAAAAAGTCCCCAAATTAAAAGATTAGGGTTTCCAGATTGAAAAGGGCTAGTGTAACCAACAAGAAAAGACCTACTCCAAGTGAAATTTAGAAATAAGAAATGGTCCTAAGATTTTCTTCAAAAGGACAGACAAATGAACTAAAACTGCCTGCAAAGTTCAGGTGTCAAATAGCATCAAACTTCCCAATAATACAGGAAACTAGATGGCAATGGAGAAATGTTTTCAAAAATTTGAGGCATAATTATTTCCAGGCTAAAACATTACACCCAGAAAGTTATCAATTATTTCTAATGCTTTAATGATTATTTTGATATTCAAAGGCTCCAAAATTTCACATGGTATGCTTATTCTTTCTCAGGAAACTACCAGAGAATCTGCCCCACAAAGAAGAGGAAGTAAATGAAGAAAAAGGGAGACCTGAGATACAGGAAGCAGAGAGTTTAGGAAACTAAGGAAATTCCCCAGAGTCAGTGAAAGAGCTTCCGAGTGACAGCTGCACCGCAGCCCTGGGTGTCAAGTCCGCATTTGAGTGAGAAGGTCCAAAGCCACGGGAGAGAAATTTCCACAGATAGGAATAAGCTATATATAAGTCAGCCCCTTAATTCATATATATATATGGATTATATATATATATATCAAGGCGATTATTAATTCTAGAAAGAGTAAAATGCTGTACAAAAAAGGAAACAAAGCATACTACCTGAATGAACAAAGATTGAAATTTCACTCTATTGGGAAGATGTGAGAGTGGAAGTGGATGGGGTGGGCAAAAAAACTATAGCCTTGCCTACCACAATATCAAGTGGACATTGTCTAGAATTCATAAACCAAGAAACTATATTATAAATATATTACTATGTGAAGAAGCAAACAAAAGAATCAAATTTGGTTGCCTCTGAGTCATCAGTTTGGGGGTGAAGAGGAAGGGGAGGGGTGTTGTTATTCAACCAGACTTTTAGGGTTTTTTAAATTGAGATATAATTGACAAATAACATCATGTTAGTTCCAGGTACACAGACTTTAAGGTTTTGTAACTTCACAATATGTCAATATGTCCATGTACTACCTTATAAAATAAAAATAAAAATAAATAACATATTTAAAAAGGCTCCTCTTGGGTAGGCAGCTCATCAACGTTCCTAACATTAAGAAGCTGCTTTATTAAGTGATTCCAACCTGATGGATAAAGATTATAATTTGCTCTTTAAAAAAAAAATCCTCAACTTAGGGAGTTAATTCTAATGCCCCAAACTGAGAGGGGGGAAGCAGAAAAATTAAGGAAGAGAAATACTCCAGAGGGAGAGAAGTAAAGAGGGAAAAGTGAAAGAAGAGCAAACCAGTTAGAAAAAAGAAGCAGAAAAAGAAGTAAACATTTAAAGCTGAGGAACTGTGGAAAGTTTCGCGCATTCAGTAGAAACTGGGAAAGGAAACAAACTCACAGAGACCTACGCTGGTCTTCCTCATGCACAAACAGAAAGCAGTTAGGGGAAAAGGTTTAATGCAGGTGAACACGGCAGTTTTTAAATTACTGGTACTTATTTTGAAAGTAGTTACTGAAATGTCTATTTTATTTATTTTCTTCTTAATTAAGTGTGTAGGGGTGACAGTGGTTAACAAAACTGTATAGGGTCCAGGTGTACGATTCTATAATGCATCACCTGTCTATTGTACTGTGTGTTCACCACCCCAAGCTGTTTATCCCCCCAAACCCTCTTCTGCTGCCCCTCACCCTAAAAAGTGTTTTTCTTTTGAGCTTTACAAAGGAGACCCAAGCAAGTATATATATAAAAAAGAGATTAAACAAGCAAGCAAAATATAACCAGAGACACTGAAATTAAGAACAATCTGACAGTAACCAGAGGGGAGGTGGAGGGGATAATGGGGGGAGAGGGAGAAAGGTTTTCAGGAACAACTAGAAAGGGCACATGGACAAAACCAAGGCGGGTGGAATCAGGGGAGGGAGGTGGGGATGGCTGGGGTGGGCGGGGGAGTGGTGGAGGGGAAATGCAGACAACTGGACTTAAACAACTATAAAATTAAATAAATAAAATCTTTGTTTTTTAAAGAGAGATTACAACTAACATTTTCAAAGAGGCTGAAAGCTCTTTGCAGGTGTAACAGGGACACTCATGCTGGGGACTAGGCTTCTTTGGGACAGAGGAGACATAAGGCAAATGAAAATCGGGGGAAAATCTACTCAGAAATGCTCTTCCTCCCCCTTGCCCCCATGCTTGCAAACAGGTTTGACTCTGAATTAAAACTCCTTTTCATCTTCTATGCTTTAATAACTATTTGCAATACATACATTTCCAAATGTCCTGAGTTTCTGGGTAAAATGAGATTCAAAGGCATATTTCCATTAATCCAATGTATTGTGAGATTGAAAACACTGTGCGACACTACGAACACTGCAGGTCACAGGTAAATCATTCCAAAGTGACAGTTGCTGTGATGATGCCACCATTACTCATGGTGCCAGACTTGAAGCCCTTTAAACAGCGAGAGAAGAAGAACATTGCATTATCTTTTTTATAAGGCAAGTGTAGATACTGAATGCTTGTTTTATTTTTTAATCACTTCTAATTATATTTATAAGAATTGTAGGATTACAGGTAGCCCTGGCCTGGAGTATTCTTTTTCCCCTTAAGCTCTGAGTCAGGGTTACAATTTCTGTCCTCTGAAGAGGACGAACAGGGCTAGAGTCTTTCTTAGAGTTCCCACTGGCCCCCACACCCAGCTTTGTCTTATGTTTGCTCCTCACCCACTGGCCAGCTGGCTCAGAAAGGCTGTCTCTGCCGATGGCCTCTGGGGGCTAATTATTGCGAAAGATACTACATAAATTGATTCATTTTCATTTAATATGATTGAAAATAAACATGAATATAAAAAGTATATAAAATGTATTTCCTTTAGATGCACACCCACGTACACACACTGTGTAGTATTTTAGGTAATCCTTGGTTACAAGAGGAGAAGCTTGGATTAAATTTCATGAATTTAGTTTAACATGTCATCTGTATGACTGAGTTACAACTAAATCCCAGGCTGTGTTCTTGCTGGGAACTGGTTCTTACTAAAATCGCCAATGATCCTCACGTGTCATAGAGGATGTTCAGGCAATTCAGTCAATTTTATTTTTCCTCCACGCAGACCTCTCAAATAAAATGACAGAAAAGTATGGTTATTCCACAAATATCTGTTGAGAACCTTCTTCTGGGTGCTGGGAATTCAGTAGCAGGTCAAACATACAGAAAGCCGCACCCTTGTGAAACCTACCTTGGGGAGGAAGATGCTAAGGGAAGAAAAGACAATGTGAAAATAGGTTTCTTTTTATAGACATGTGCTTGTGTGACAATTTTGTAAGATGTTTTCCATAAAATATGGGAAATTTACACAGATATTTGCTGTGTAAAATAGTTCAGGGTTTGGAAAACTTCAGGTTGGAGACTGGTTAATTTACGTGGTTAAGATGTCACCAGAGCACAAGGAAATGAAGTAACTGGGCAGCTCAACTGTCGATCTGGTGACGGAGCAAATGCCTGTAGTGCTTAGATTTCACTTCCTGTCCCACAAGAGCCTGCACCTGGAGTGTGGTATCCTAACTCCTACATCATTAACATGGCTCTACTCATGTGCAGCATAATCTCTGTTTCTGTAACTGTTTAAATTCACCTTCAATGCCGATGTCTGAGAGTAATCTACATTCATGTGCTATTTAACGACATTTCAGTCAATGGACCGCATATCTGACGGGGCTATATCACATAGCCTAGGCGTGTGGCAGGTCATACCACCTAGGTCTGTGTGAGTGCACTCCGCGATGTTTGCACAACAGCAAAATTGCCTAACGGCGCCTTCCTCAGAGTGTGTCCCCGTCCTTAAGTGGTGGATCATTGAACTCTCACCCTTAGAAGGACTCAGATCTATCACATACGAATTCTCTTCTTATTCCCACATAGCAGCAGCAGCAACGATAGCAACAAAAAGAACAAAAAACCCAGAGTCGTGACAATTATTCCGATTTTAAAAAGGGGGTAGAGTGGTAGGAAAGGAGGGGCAAAGAATCGCCCAGTTAATGCACTTGGCTTGTGCACAGATTTCTACTCCACCTCCCCTTGCTGGGCAAAAGACAACGAGAGGAGAAGAGGGTAAAGGAAGAAACTGCCAGGGAGCCATAGTCCGCATGGGGCAGTGCCCAGCCTGGCAACTTGGGGAACTGAGGGTCCTTATAAATTCCTAATTAGCTGAGGATGGAGACAGCTAGTGGAATATGAGTAGGCTGTTTTTTGTTTGTTTGTTTGCTTGTTTGTTTGTTTGTTTTCATCAAGAAAGAGAATAGAGGGAATCACTTATGGCATTGCAGTAAAACAAAAGACCAGTGGGAAAGGCAGTGTGCCCTAGAATCTCCAGAAGGGCTTGAGAAAACACAGATTGCTGGGCCTGCAGCATTTCTGAAGCAATAGGTCTGGGATGGGACCTGAGAATTTGCATGTCTAACAAGTTTCAAGTGAGACTGATGCTGGTGGGCTGGGGATCCCACTTTGACAACCATTTGGGCGAGATACACAAAAAGGCTGCAGAAAAGGGAGAGGGTATGGTCTATAATGACCCCCATTATCTTTTTGCCCATCCTCTTGAGTACAGGTAGAAACTATAGATATAATGGGATATTACTACCATGATTAAATTAATACATTTGAGTAACGAAGAGAGATTATCCTGGGTGGGTCTCACCTAATCAGGTGAGCCCTTAGAGAAAGGTGAGGAGTCAGAGAAACATGCTCTAGCTGACCAGGAAGAAAGCCCTGTTGTGAACTACCTATGGGGGCCATGTGTCACTAATATTTAATTGGACAAATATTTATTAACTGATTAGTATTTTTGAGACTCTAGTAGGCCCTGTTGTGGATTTTTTTAAAAAATCACATTTCTGTTCCTCAAAGGGCTGACTTGCTAATAAGAAGGATAATACAAGAACACAATTTTTCTCCAAGGAAGATTATAATAAAAGTCCTAAGAGAGACATAAGCAAGTGTTACAGCAGTTTAAAAGAAAAACTGATAACATCTGGCTAGGAACAGAAATATTTAATAGAGAAAAAGGCATGGGAGAGAGTATTAAAAAGTAAATAAGATTACCATAGACCAAGAGATTGAAAAAAGAAGGGTGTTATATAAAAAAGGGTTGGGTAAATGGGAGAATATATTCCAGGGAGAGACCAAATAAACAAAGTTTCAGAGGTATAAAAAATACAGGGCATAACGATTTCACTCATACGTGGAATATAAACCTGAAAGCAACAAATGATCAAACAAGAGAAAGAAATGAACAAAAACTCACAGACACAGACAGCAGTGTGGTGGTTACCAGAGGGGAAGGTGGGGGGATGGTAAAGGGTAGAGAGGGTCAAATACACGGTGACAGAAGATTTGACTCTGGGTGGTGGGTACCTAATACAATACACAGATGATGTATCATAGAACTGTACACTTAAAACCTATGTAATCTTATTAACCATTGTCACCCTAATGGATTTAATTAAAAATAAAATTACAGTACATTAAAAAATACATGGCATATTTGCAAAATTACAAGTAGTATGGCTGGAGGATATGTATGAGCAGGAGAGCAGGAGAGGGTAAGACCAGAAAAGTTAAGTTGTAAAGACTTCTAAATATTAAGAATCAGTAATTGAGAGAAGCAAGTGGGACTTAGGGATGGGCTGTCTACAGAAATGAATGAGACTAGAATTAACTGATTGGACATTGAGCTAATGATTTACCAACCTCGAATTCCTTCTCTTCTGCTAATTGGCCCAGGATTGTTGCAGAGCCTCGTCTTATGTTGACTTTAAATATAAACATGTGTTTGGGGATATTAAGAATAGGAGTGATATGAGGCCCAGGAGTCCATTACACTTAGAAAGTAAAATAGACTTCACAGCAAATTGAAAATCTCTCATTTACTTCTCTAGCAGTTTACATGCACTAGAAACAGCTTATCCTAATCTTTATTATGCAGTCTTAACTCTAACTTAGTATCCATATCCCAGTTGCTTATCCTTCATTGCCAATTTCATTTTCATTTAGTAGGATATTAGCTGCTTAGCTTTTCCTTTCTAAGGCCAGAAAATTATCATGCTGCTTCTCTGATACTGACCATTAGAAACATGATTTGTCCCTATGCGTCAGCAGAATCCCTTATCTTTTGATATTGGTCAGTTGTTTCCCTGTCCCTAATCCTAAGGCAGTGTCACACAAGAGACAGGGGAGGACACAGCTTCTGAATGTCAAATAGCACCTCCTTCCAGCAACAACAAATATTTTCTTACATTATTTGCAATTTATTGGATTATAAACACTAAAAATGTTCCAGGATGCAAGGTTGGTATGATATTCACAAATCAATAAATTTAATACTTCACATAAACAAAATGAAAGATAAAAATCACATGATCATATTAATAGATGCAGAAGAAGCATTCGACAAAATACAGCACCTGTTTATGATAAAAACTCTTAGGAAAGTGAGAATAGAGGGATTATACCTCAACATAATAAACACTACATATGAAAATAAAGACCATAAAGACCATACAGCCAACATCATACTAAATGGGCAAAAACTAAAAATGTTTCCCTTAAGATTAGAGAGAACACAAAATGTCTGTTTTCACCACTCTTATTCATGATAATACTGCAAGTCCTAGCCGCAGCAACCACACAATAGGAAATAAAAGGCATCCAAATTGGAGAGAAGAAAGTAAAAATGTTATTATTTGCAGATGACATATTGTACACAGAAAACCCTAAGATTCCACCCAAAAGCTAATAGAACTAATAAATGAATTTGGCAAAGTAGCAGGATACAAAATTAATACTCAGAAATTGATGGCATTTTTATACAACAATAATGAACTAACAGAAAACTAAGAAAACATTCCCATTTACTATTGCAGCAACAACAAAAAAAATAATGTCCCTAAGAACAGATTTTACCAAGGAGATAAAAGATCTGTACTTGAAAAACTATAAGACACTGAAGAAAGAAATTGAGAAAGATACAAACAAATGGAAGCATACACCACATTCATGGATTGGAAGAATCAACATTAAAATGTTCATGCTACCCAAAGCAATCTATAGATTCAACACAATTCTTGTTAAAATACCAATGGCATATTTCATAAAACTAGAACCAATATTCCAAAATTTATATGGAACCAAAAAAGACCCCAAATTGCTTTAGCAATCTTGAGAAAGAACAAAGTTGGAGATATCACAATACCTGATATCAAGCTATACTATAAGCCCACTCTAATCAAAAGAGCCTGGTACTGGCATAAGAAGAGGCAAATAGATCAATGGAACAGAACAGAGAGCCCAGAAATCAATCCATGCCTTCATGGTCAATTAATATTTGACAAAGGAGGAAAGAGCGTACAATGGAGGAAAGACAGCCTCTTCAATAAATGGTGTTGGGAAAACCACATAGATACCTGCAAACAAACAAACAAACAAACAAACAAAAAACTAGATCACCAACTTACACCATACACAAAAATTAACTCAAAATGGTTAAAACATTTAAATGTAAGTTGCAAGACCATAGAAATTTTAGAAGAAAACATAGGCAGTAAAATCTCAGATACCTCTTATAGAAATATTTTTGCTGATATATCTCCTAGGGCAAGGGAAACAAAAGAAAAATAAACAAATGGGACTACACCAAACTGAACAGTTTCTGCACAGCAAAATAAACCATTAACAAAATGAAAAAAGAACCCACTGTATGGAAGAACATACTTGCCAATGATAAATCTGATAAAGAGTTCATATACAAAATATATAAAGAACTATACAACTCAACACCAGGAAGACAAACAATCCAATTAAAAAATAGGGAAAGGACCTAAATAGACACTTCTCTAAAGAGGACACACAGATGCCCCGTAGACACACAAAGAGAGGTTCAACATCACTAACCATCAGAGAGATGCAAATTAAAACAACCATGAGGTATCACCTCACACCTGCCAGAATGGCTACCATCAATAAATCAACAAGCAACAAGTGCTGACAAGGATGTGGAGAAAAAGGAACCCTTGTGCACTGTTAGATACAGCTCACATTAAACACAGCCCAGCTCCTAGCCACACTAACATAGTATCTCGCACTAAAAATCTGACTAGCTCAGTTCTTATTACCACATATATCATATCTGGCTTTTGGCAAAAAAGTACAAGGCATGCTGAAAGGCAAGACAGGTTAAGACAACCGGTCTTACAAATGATACATACGTAAAAATAGCTGTCCTTGTCCAGCTCCTCTTCCCAATGGCGGGGGAAAGTTCTGAAGAACTGAGACTGTGCTCCAAAGTGGGGGAAGGCAGAAAGATGTGAAGGTGTGGGCTGCACAAATTTGGAACCAAAGGAAGCTCCAGCTCCAGTGAAATGGTTAAAGATAGAGGCTCTGTACCTGGTTTGAATCCTGGCTCTGCTACTTCCAGTTGTCTGTCTGACTTAGCATTTCCACACTTCCAATTCCCAACCTGTGAAACTGTGCTCATTAAAACATTCACCTCATAATGTTGTTATGACTGGTAAATGGAACAATACAAATTGGGCATTACAATGCAGCAAGTATATAATAAGCACTCATTTATTAGCTATGATTTTCCACAAAGGCTACAGATCATTCAGGTACCTACATTTCTACCATGTCTCCTATTCTCTGAACATTAATAATATTCTTATATCATGGCAAAGAAAGATTGCATTTTGATGCATGGTGTAGCTAAATAGCAAAGAACCAAATTACTAATTTTCTTTCTGTAAAGAAGACATTTTATTTGTTCCTCTCTAAATTAAATCATTTTTAGAGCACATTAATACATCTAGTATCCACTGCTTCATTTATAAGAGATTCTGAAGCCTCATTACCAGGTGTTAAACTAAGAATCACTATCAGCAGTAGGTACAGACTTAAATGATCAACAATTGTCCATTAGAAGAAAAACTCAATTCTTAGAACAGCATGACTCAAGAATGATGGCTTTTCAGAGTAGCCATGGCCTAATCCTGAGAAGACAATTTCAAATTTTAAGAAATTTAAGCAAAATATTTTACTTACTATTAGTATTGTAAATGGGTGATTTAATTCCATTGTATTATAATTTATTTGTGAATACTGGCTGTAGTTTTGTTTAAGTTGTTTGTCCATTCTATCTTTGACTTTTAAATGCATCCTATGGCTGTGGGCTTGGGAGCAGGGGCAAATTATCTCCTGTACGTCTTTTTTCCCTCACTAAACCCCCACACCATTAACATTTAATATATTCTATCTGCCTTAAAAGACTCATTGGTTCCCATTTTGTGCCTTACTTCAATTCTTGATAAAATTAGTTTTGTTGCTATGCTGTTATGTCCAACTCTCAATGACTATTCACAAAAATAAAGTATGATTCAAGTTATTTTCAATGTCAAAAATATTTACACTCTTGACCCAGCAATTCCTACACATATACTCTATTGTATACATAATGACATGCACATACATGTTTGTTGTAACACTTTTGTAATAACAAAAGACTGCAAACAATCTAAATACCTACTAGGAGAAGAAGAGCTAATTAATTATAAAACTTCCCTATGTTGGAATGTTATGCAACCATTAAAAAATTAAGCAAACAACTAGAACAGGAACAGAATCAGAGAAATGGAGATCACATGGAGGGTTATCAGTGGGGAGGGGAAGAGGGAGAGGGGGGAAGGTACAGGGAAGAAGAAGCATAATTAGTAGGCATAAAAAAGATGGGGAAAGGTTAAGAATGGTATAAGAAACAGAGAAGTCAAAGAACTTATATGTACAATCCATGGACATGAACTAAGGTGAGGGGATGCTAGAGGGTTCGGGGTAGCAGGGTAGAGGGAGGATAAAGGGGAAAAATTGAGAAAATTGTAATAGCATAATCAATAGAATATACTTAAAAAGAATAATATAGATATTATCTATATTTAAAAGATTGATGTAAATATTTATGCACTGATATGCAAATATGTAAATATGCTGAAATAATATTACTAGAAAATGAAGTTACAGAAGGATATGGCCTCAAACCTTGTAAAGAACAAAGAAAAATCACATTGGCATGTATTTATGGAAGAATGTGAAAAAAATCAGTGAACATGCTTAATTCTGGAAAGTAGCGATGGTGGAGGAGGGGTGAAAGGGAATTTAATTTCCACTCTATAGCCTATTTGGAGTTTGAATATCACAGCATTTAAAAAATAAATAGATGAAAAGAATTATTTAAAATATATATTTTAGGGATAAAAATAAATTATAAACTAATATATAAGTTATGAAGGTTTTTCATGTTTTAAAATATTATATGTATTTTATATGCATTGGCATATATTTTCTGTATTAATACCTGAAACCATAGAAAAATGTATTCTTTTGAAATTAAAATATTTGAAACAGTATTTACTTGATAAAGTGCCTCTTAAAGTTTTATTTGTCCTATGCTTGCTAATTTAAAATATCCAGTAAAATAT
>VMDR010024873.1:0-14786 GCA_007922815.1 Macrotus californicus | reverse complement strand
TAAAAGGAGAAATGTGTGCTGTGAGGAGAGTGTATTCAGCAGTTATTTTAAGGGTGTATGTATTTATGGTGTGTATATACCACTAGCTCATTATTTATAGAAAACAGAAATATTAAGTCATGGAGAAATCATCATTTGCTGCTTTCATTATGAATGATTACATTATTAACTATCTGAACAAACAGAGTGAAGTAAGAATTGCCAATTTATGCTTTACCCAAATAAATATATAGGTCATTTGAAAACACTGTATGTTAAAATTTAATCACCATGCACATTTGGTGGTTGCTCCTTTAGCTGTTCTTTCATTCTGCTTAACAGTAAGTGAACCCAGGGCAGACCTAGTCATCAGCCCTCTGTTTTTTCTTCTCTCATAGCGT
Source organism: Macrotus californicus (assembly GCA_007922815.1). NCBI lineage: Eukaryota > Metazoa > Chordata > Mammalia > Chiroptera > Phyllostomidae > Macrotus > Macrotus californicus. The sequence continues at coordinate 14,406 of VMDR010024873.1, read as the reverse complement.
AGTCAGAATTGCGGCTACTGCTCTGGCTATGTGCTCGACGGTTCTGCTCTTCTACACACCACCTTTGTGGTTGGGCAGGTATGGGGCATCTCCTTTGTCATCTGTGCATCTCTCTCTCTGCTTATGTGTGTCCTAGGGAGGAGGTTACAGTTATCTCTTGCATGAAATATGTTTGGGAAGGAATTTAGAAAAGAACTCTGCCCTATGACCTAGTCCAGATTACCTGGATTGTCTACATTTGGTTTCAAAGATGTATTTGGTTAATGATAAAAGGTTGCTACAACTGCCTTGGCAAGATATTTTTGGGGGATTCATGGGTTGGTGCTGCTATAGTTTGATGAAGATTTTATAATCATTCTTTTTTCCTTAGCCTTACTGCAGTGTTGTATAATCATAACCTCACCCTGGTTACTAGCTATCTTTTATTTTTTTAACCTTCTCCCATCCCTTGCTTCATAGAACTCTTTACTCCCCAGATTTCTGCACAGTCACAAGTCTCACATTTGTACTTCGGTTTCCAGTGTTACTTGGTTTTCACTTTACCGACAAAACCTTTACTCAGTTTTGCTCAGCCAGAACTATGATGTAAAACAATTATACATTTTAATTTTTCGAGCAGTTTCAGTTATACCTGTTGTTCTGGAATAACTAATATAACTTCTTTTTCACTCTGAATTTTTTCCTAGTTTGTATGAAAAACCATATGGTCCCCTAGCTGAAGATAAAATTAACCAAACTCACATTGCCCTATGAATGACCAGAAATGTTGTAACTCTCCTTCCTGTAAAGAAATCTCTGGAAACTATCCTAATAGGCAGAAAGGATTGTGTATGATACTTCAATTAAACATTAAATAGAGTTTCTGGTGGAAATTTGAGTACTAAAATAAAAGCATAGCAAAATATATGAGGATATTTTATATTATATTTGATGTTTAGGGATAAGAAAGTGAGTATATAGTTACTCCCAAATATGTTCCTTGCCCACTAAAATACTGTTAGAACTCTAGACAATCATAAACACGTCTTACATGGTGGTTTTATCTCAGTTGAAACTGCCGCTTATGATGTTGACACTTTCTTGCCTCTACCTGATATGTACAAGGACATGTAAAAGAATCACATTCACCAGCAAGATTTGCACACTGATTCCTGGAAGGCCTTTCACAATTTCTTACATTTTGTAACATGTCCCTACGGCTTTGGACAACTTGTTTTATTCATGTTCACTTTCAACCAGGCATTACTCATTCTGTTTTTCTTTTTTTTTTTTTCAGACAAAAATAAGTTCTGAGTATAAAAGCAGAGGCTCTACGGATATCAAGAATATGTTATATGTAGGTGAATTGCTGTTAGTAGTGCAGTGACAGATCCATAGAGAGCACTAAAGGTGTAAATATTTTCTACAAGTAAAGAAAGGTATGTTGTGTTACATTTATAACATGTTTACTTTTTTCATCCAGAATCCAAGTAATGTGAGATGGCAAAGAGATGAACAACTTTTGCCCTCTATTTTTATGAGAAAGGGGTAGAGGACATTAAAACTTTGATATAAAGTGTTTACTTTATTATTCCTGCAGAAATCACCTGATTTTTACCACTTCTTTGCTTGACTATAAAATAAGAAATATATTCAGAAGGATAATACTATAGCACTGAAATATTTTAAGTTATAAACATTACTGAGAACCAAAAATGTATAAATTAATACACAAGGTATGATTTAATTGGAATAGTTTCTGACACATAGTAGGAACTTCACAAATGTTATGAAAAAGAGTCCTTTGTTTAAGAAACATATAATTTTGAAAAGGCATGTGAAAATATTCAATGCACTGTATGTAAAAAGAGTAATTCCAGGGTGAAAATATATCACCTTCCTTATTCCTGTCACATTTACAGATTTCACCAAACATGTGGTTACAAGTCCCACGTGTTACTCCTTGTGTCTGTTGGTGGTCCCTCGATGAGACCCTGATAAGAAGCAGTATTTCCTTTTTTCTTTCCTCCGAGCTTAGGTCCAAGTATTTTTTCCCTTACTTCTTCCCTTCTAATCCTATAAAATAACTCCCCCCAACTATGAATTTACTTAATATTTCTGCAAACCCAGTTATTTCAACAGGAATATCATCTACATCATAAAAATAATTCTCAATGTGTGAGCCCGTGGCTACTGGGGATTTATGGAGCTCACCACACCCTGGCCTTGGCTATGGTGCACACTGGGTCCCACATGGCTCCCTGGGGTGCAGCCACAGCAGAAGAGAAGGGCTGAGCCCTGATGGCCAGTTGACAAGTGAAACTTTACTCCCTAAACTCTCTAAACAAATTTTGTGGGGCAATTGGGCAGAAGTTTTATTCTTATTTTTCCCTTAAAACTGGTCATCTGGAATTCCAAAAGATGCCCATAAGTCTATCTAATCAGATGATATAATGATTTTGCCAGCTCGTACTGTTGCTGTTGCCATGGTTTGGCAACATGAACTGGTAAGGGCACTCAGATTAAAATACAATCCAAAGAACAGAAATGTTTTTGGGGAAGTATACCCCTGTTTTATATTTTATGATGTGATACCTTTCCAATATACCTTTAGGTTGAGCTCAACTAAATAGGGTAAAATTTAAGATTGCTGTATCGTACTAGATTATAATAGCCAATGACAATCTTTTTTATTGTGTTTATGTCTTGAGTATCCTAGGATTTTGAAATAGGTCTTGCAACATACCACACTCATTTAGCATGCCTAGCCTATTAGAACCCTTCACTGGTGTGAAATCTGCTCTTTAAATTAATGGTTGGCTTGAAGCCTTTGGTGAAAAATTGTCAAGCATTTATCCTGCATCTAGGATATGTTTATTATGTTGCCCTTAAGGAATCTGTAACCCAGTTCAGAAGCAAAATGAATAAACACAGAACAAAGAGAAAACAATAGGGCTAAATCTGTAGCATTGACTCAAATCATGAAAACAATTCAAAGAAGAGAAACGATTATAGCCATCAAAGAAACGTTTATAGAAAATAGAAGATTTTAGTTGTCTTGAAAAATTGGAAGAGGTCATTAAGAATGAGACTGTTTTAATAAATAAAAAATAATTAAAAGGGGTATTCAGGCGAGAATCACAGCATTTTCAAGCATTGGGGGGGAATAATGATTAAATGATGGGAGAATGGTCTGGGAGCAAAAAGAAATGGATTTTTGCAGGAAGAGAATAAATGAAAAAAAAAACACTTCTGGTTTCTCACTTTGACTTTTGACATCTAAGATGAATTTCAGCAGAAACACAGGAAGAGAGGCTGGTAAATACTTGAAATAAAATGTGTGATATTATTTATCATTTTCTTCTATTATTTGTTTTGGATACCACACCGCAGGTGAGGTAGAGAGAGAAGGAAACCAGAGCAGGCTCACACAGAGCTCCCCGGGGTCTGCATGTCCCGTGCACGGCTCGGCTGGTCGTGTTGGTCAGGGGCGCTGGGCTAGGCTGAGGTGTCACAATGCACAGGAACCGATGCTGTGATTGCACGGCCTGTAGCTGCATGAATTCTTATCACACTCACACACACGTTGGAAGAACACTCCACTTAGGCTTTCTACCACGTAGGCAGTGTCGCTCCAGCACAAAATCTAGACAAAGATAAAGAAAGACCACCTAAGATGTTACAAAACATTTCATCTTACTCTTCTGAAAATCAAAGCTATATAACAGACAAATTTGATACTTACTTTAGACTGAGGATAGTCTTTGCCTGGTGCTGGGCTAAGTTCTTTACACACGTCTACATTTATTGTCTAAAATAACTCTCAGAAACCACTGCGAGGTAAATGTCATCATCTGTGTTTTTCCTGGGAGGAAAGTGCCTTAAATCACACAGCCACTAAATGGCAAAGCCCAGATATAGACTCAAATGCATTTGATTTAAAAGCCTGCACGTTCAACCACTGTCAGAGTTCCTCTTTAGTAACAGAGGGTCTCTCCTGGATTAAGCAGTAACTGAGTCAGGAGATGATGTGTGACTGCTGTGATCTCTTCTCACAAGAGGCATTTTTTTTGCCGTCCTTGGGAAAACCCAAAGGATTACACGAGCCGCAATTTGAAAAACATGAGTTTGGTTATTTTGAGTTATGCAATGATATGAGATTGCCCCAGACAATTACTATTTAATTCCAAATGCTCTTTCCTTAAATGTCGTTCTGATGTTAACAAGAAAATTCAAGTCTAACCTTAATTCAGAAATAAAAGTTTTAAGAAATTAATCCAAGAATTATTACTTATTGAAATATAGACTGTTTTTATTAATCATGCCAGAATATTATAAGTAGAACTCAGAATGGATAGCCCCATTTAAATAATATTAGGGGTTTAGTTAGGCCCCTTAAACAATTGATAAAAAGGCTATGATATATGTGAAATGTGATTTAGTACTACTAAAATAACATTATAATGTTATTTGTAAAGATATTTTGCTGGGAAATGGCTTTAAACAAAATTCAAGATGTCTGGAAATCATCTTCTTTCTGTCTTAACCCCTCACCCTCTCCACATACAAATATTTTGCTGGAGAAGGGTCGTCAACATTTCTGTGCCCCCTCCTCTTTTCTTCCCTTCCTCTTCCCCCTCCCCCACTCTCTCCTCTCTTGTCTTCTCTTCTTTTCTTCTTAGCAGTGGGTCAGAATCTCTCTCTCCTGTGACACGGTTTTGGTCTTACTATTACCCGAAGCAGGTGTCTGAACATCAGGAAAATGTAAAGAGTCCTAGATAGGGGAAGAGATAGAAGTTTAAAGTAAATTTTACTGAGAATAAAAACATACATCAAGAGAGTGAAATCTTTGTTGACCGTCTTTTTGGCAGTGCTGTCCAATTAAAATATAATGCAAGTGACAGATGTGCAGTTAAATTTGTTAGAAGCTACATTAAGAAAGAATAAACAAGTGATGTTAATTTTAATAATACATTTTATTTCAACCAATATATCACAGTATTTCAACACGTGATGAACAGTAAAATCACTGAGATATTATCTTACACTTTTTTACTATTTTACATTCTTATTTTTTCATAATAAGTGCTGGAAATCTGTTGTTTTTACTCTAATAGCACCTCTCAGTCTGAATACTAAATTTTCAATGGTTAAAATGAGTTCAGAAATATGGAAAAAATGTATACCATTTGCATCTAAATGCAAATTTAAACAAATTAAATTTAAAATGTACACCTTGATCTGCAGCAGCCACACTGGGCGCACCAAATAGTGGCACATAGCAAGTGTGTACCTCAGAGCTGTAGGCTCACATCTATATATTTTCCACAAAACTTTTACTAGAGAATCTCCGCTCTGGGCTAATTTTCTGTTTTGTAATTCTTTGTTTTTCCCGAGCCATAAGTGTTAGCATATGTAGCCAAATATTAATAAAGGAAGGAACCAAGGAAATCATATTATTAAGCATAATTTACCCAAGAGCATAAACCAGGAAAATACAGCTTCACAGATCCCAGGGGAACTGCAGTATTGTCAGGCAAAGAGGATTAACACCCCTCCCTTTCTTGCCTCGGGAGGAATGACCGGCTTTTCAAACTCCCCATTCAACCCAACTAGACTATAGGGGGAGGTAAGCACAGGAGCAATAGGAGCCTGTGAGTCTAGGCTGGGAAAAGATCACTTTGGATAAGCTACACAGAACCCTAGAAGATCTAAGAAATGGATTGGGATGCAGGGGTGTCAAACTCATTTTCACCGGGGGCCACATCAGCCTTGTGGTTACTTTCAAAGGGCCGAATGTAACTCTAGGACTGTATAAATGTAACTACTCCTTAACTAGGGGCTAGGCACTGCCACCGGGTAGAAACAAGGTACAGGCCAGATAAAACAAAGTGGAGGGCCAGATTTGGCCCTCAGGCCTTGTGTTTGCCACCTGTGGGGTAGGGAAAGGATCCTATGCAAGCCCTAGAAAGGTTGGGAAATTGATTGTAAGTTTCAAAAAGTGCCTGGTCCTTCTCAAGCCCCGTATAGTATAATCCCAGCTTAACAAAGAAGCTCACTCTCTCCCTGTAACACACATTTGACACACCCTTTCATGTGTTCTCTGCATAGCAGCCATGAGGTGCTAGCATCCAGCTGGGGCCCGCAGTGAATTGCACGTGCCTGTGCACAACACCAGCCAGGAGCAGACTGAGCTAGCCAGAGCCGGGCAGAGACATGGACTGAACCCATGGTTCAAAATGTATGAACACTGGCCCTATTTCTGGTCCTGATAAAGACAAGATTGGACTTTTTTCAGGGTGAGATGGCAGGAGGTGAGACATTGGGAGCCTGGGGGCAGCTTCTTATTTTCATTTAAATAAAGTTTACCACCACAGCTCATCCTCCTTGTGGGCCCCTGAAAATGTTTTTTCTCATTACACTGCAAGGTCCCCACTTCCACCTGCATCAGTAAGTGTATGTATACATTTGTACATTATTACTGTTTATATCTTCTCAAAGTGGAGGAAGAAAAAGCATTAGGAACTGATAAATCTATATTTAAATATAATCCATTGGAGGAGAGTGCATTTTAGGACATGGCTGGCATGGCAGGCTACTCCCTGATTATAAAGCATCTTCTGTAACATATAAGAACTTATGGAATATCATTTAACACCTATGTCAAAATAGATTGTTTCAACTATTTCCCAATAAGAAAAGTAATTGAAATTTCTAGGTGGGAGTTTTATGGTATCACTGGAGCATTTATGAAAGAGTAGCATGGATGAACACAGGAGGGACCCGGGCAGTACCTGAGCATCATGAGTACATGAGACATATGCTCTTATGTGGGAACAGCATAACACACAAAGCAGATATGTGCACTCAAGTAGAGCAAAGATAAGCTGCAAATGGAAACGTCAGCTTCCTAAAAATGTAAGCCTAGGGCTTATTGTGCACTCTGGCTGGTTATTTTTGTGGCTGATGAAGTCAATGCTATGGTTTGCAGTGAGATAGATAAAATTCTGTCTGCAAAACAAGCACCTATAAATGTCCAGCCCAGACAGACGAGGTACAGAGCCAAGATGTGCCAGGTCACCAGCTTCCATGGGGTCTGATGGATGTTGCCATGTGAACAGCATTCTGTCAGAATACACTTGGCTGAGGACAGTGACTGTTCCCTTTGAATAAGACACAAAGGTTAGAGCTCATACCAAATAAGACTGCTGAAGAGAATTTACACTACTAAGTGTTTTGTTAACGGGTGTCAATGTGGTTTGATGAATTTGAGGGCGTTTTAGCACACACCTGCAGCAGATGGCTCATGCTTTTCAGCAGCTCTTATGATTTAGTTACAAGTATTTTCAATCCCAGCTGTCAGCCCATGAGAACTGACCATGAATGTTAAGATTCATAGGCAGCATTGCCAATGGCAAGAACACATTTGCTGGGTCATCCTGTGGTGGGAAACATGACTCAGCTGACCTTTGGCTCTGCGTTACTTAAAGATGCCAGAACAAATTGCAAAAAGAATGAGACTTTATCCATTTCGTGGGTCTGCCAGAGTCATGTATAGATTTCTGAGGCAAGAACTTTTGCAAAATGAATCAATACAACACTTTGGTACAGTCACTAAAGTAATGCTAATTATAATCCTTTATATTTGCACAGAGCTTTGTCAGTCACACAATATTTTACATCTGTCATCTCATTTTATTATTAAAATATCCATGAAAATCAAGGGCAAAAGTGTTATTGTTTCTATTTAATAATTAAAGAAACTGAGGCACAGGGAAGTATAAAGTAATATTTGTGCATGTATAATTTGATAAGGTACACAATGACATTTTAAGTAAATTAATAGGGGAAGTCACACTAAAAAATCCATTTGGGTCAAGAGCATTTCTTTCCTCCAGATGTCTGGTGTTTATTTTCTTTAGCTTGAGGCTTCCACCCTCATAATATGGTATTATGAAATATCGCCTAAAAGAGATCCCTAGAATGAGGAAGAGAAAACCGCTGCCCTAAGAAGTGAATCATGTTATTCGAGGCAATGTTGCCATCAATATTCACCCTCCTCTTGTTGCTTAGTAATAGAATACTGAATTTTAAGCTGGCACATTGCTGTCTTGAAAAGCATAGTATTTCCATCGTTCATTGCGCTAAGTTCTCTGAAAAGTGGTGTGAGCAAATTCTCAAATATGTCCTTCAATGGGAATGTATTACTCAGTCAACAGCAGCCATTCTGTTCTTCCAGGTGTTGAATGCATTGATAAAGAGAATTAAGAACTTACCCAATAATTGGAAGAACAGGGAAAGCAAAAGTCAGGGACACTACTCGTGATTTTCTCCGCTTGAATTAACGAAGAGTCTGCTGGAGATATGGAGACTCTCTGGAAATCTCCCACTGATTATCTCTCTCAGCAGTAGCAGTGTGTTGTTCATAGAGCTTGCAGGGAAGCCGGCGGCTGTGAGTCACACACCTGATCACGTACTGACTATAATTGCCTTTAGTGATGATGTCCTTTCCTTTTCCTAGTCTCCAAATCTCAAGTGAGTGCCCCTCATTGGAAAATTCTAACCTGGAACCTTGGAAAAAGGATTTGGGGAAACACAGTTCCTGACTTCTCTCCATCTTAAAGAGAAAGGTTAGAATGAAGTCATTGTGATGCCAATTTGTCAACAGACAATTCAATTCCGCAGTCAGTTGAGTTTAACTTATAGTTCGCTTCCAGATGAAGGCCATGCAACACCGCATTCTGGCTGCCATGGTGTGCACCCCTGTTCCACAAGTGGGCCTATGCAAAGTCCTGTGTGGCACTTCCCACCTCGAGATTATGTTCCTGGTTTTTCAGCTCACCCACATTGCCTTTTGTGATATTATAACTTAAATATTGAATTGCAAAGTTAACTATTACTAATGCACCTAGTATTAAGTGGAAAGGGAACATGAAAAGAAAATCAGTTAATATATACAAATACGGGCATGTCATTGTCAGAAGTAAAATATGCACAGTTACTGTTGCCCTGCATTCGCAGAGCTGTACCTGACATTTGGAAACTCTGACTGTTGTTTCCTTTGCCACTGGGTATTACCTCAGGAGGTCATAGTTCTTTGCTGGACAAAAATCTGGACCTTATCTATTGAACATTTGTGGCTCTCATTATTCAGTATATATTGCATTGCCATAGTTTTTCATTACCTTTTAACTAGTGAACACAGAAATGCTCAGTAGCATTCTTGATAATATCCTGAGCTCCAGATAAACCTCTCTGTTGCCCTCTAAGTGGTAGCAACTCTATAGCCTCTTAATAATCAGAAACAATCACCCCAGCCAGGACAGTAACTCCCTTATTTGCCTGTAGATTCAGTGGCATGAGGAATCCAACGTGGTCTACCGGAAATTTCAGCTTCTGTTTCAAAGGAGTGTTTGTTTCATCCCCCGACAGAAAAATTCCTTGGAGAACTTAAATCTCTACATGAGTGTAGCTGTAGAGAGATGAAGCAACTATTTTTCAGTCAATCACTCAGAATAGCAACTGAGGAGCTAATCCCATTTCTACATCTTGGTTCCCAGACTAAGGATTCCTTACTAAGGGAGAAAGAGCATCATATTTTGATTACTGCTTTCAGAACATATTGGTGTTAGCAGCTGCCACTTTCACCGAGTCCTCGGTCCTCAGGAGGCAATCCCAGAGTTATCTAGCACTTCATCTTTTCTTGGCACTTTCATTACAATCTAATGCTGATTTAAACATCATTACTAATTTGTTTATATTTTAAACATCTTAGTGCTCCTTCATATTGTTAAAAAAAAACCATAGGGAACCCATTTGTTAACTTCTAGGTTAAAACCTCATACTCATTTTTATTTAGGCCTGTGCTATCAGTGTGGTAAAGGGTAAAAGAAGGGCATTATTATTATTTGAATTTTCAAATTACATATTTCTAAGTACAATGTTTCCTTCCTCATTCTGACAAGTTATGGAAAAGGGCGTGGAGTAGAATGCACAGTTATATATAACAACCCCATTGAGAGATAAACAACAGAAAAGCAATGGGGTCAAAGTAGTTGGGAATAACATCAACATTCTCCTGATGTTCATTTAGGTATCGATCACCAGCCTCATTTAAAATTCAGGGACATAAGTGTCCATTGCTCTTTCACTTAGTGTTGTTACTTATCTACACCCATCTATGCCCAGGATTTCAAAATCACATTCAAATCTATACTCCCTTTTTTCTGAGATCCAGTGTTTTCATTTCATATCTAGACATGTATATAGCCATTGAATATTTATTTGTAACCTATTGCAAATGTTATTGTGAAGATATTATAACTTAATAAACTAGTATGATTTAATAAAACAGTAAGTACTTAGGAAGTGCTGGTTAACATATCACTAATAGTGTATGCAGTGCCGTCATATACTATTATTAAAAACACCTGGAACTTCTACAGACACTTATTTAATGCACATCTGAAGTTTTTAATTCTGCCCTTTAGGATGGGGGCCATTTACCCACCTATGCAATATTTGTGAGGATGTTGAAGTTGAAGTTTGCAATTTCAGGATGACACTAATGTTTGTGTCATGCTACCTCTAAGGATGATGAAGATATTAAATTTACCATGTAATCGTGTTTTCTGACATTTTTAATAGATAGTATATTTGAAAATCAATTTAAAATAGGGAAGATCAAAACTGTGAGTCTTTGAATAACATCCCCCAAGCAGAGGCTTGTCAAATTGAACTAACAATAGTTAACATTGTTAGTTTTCAATGTGTCAGGTGCTCACTTTATACTCATATTACTTGTATGACATAGGTCATATTGTCATTCTTGTTTTACAGATGAGGAAACTAAAGCACAAGGAGGTCACATCAATCCATTTCTGGTGTGTAACAGATTACCTTAAGATGCAGTGCCTTATTATAACAGCCATTCATTTAGTTCATGATTTTTGTGGGTCAGCAAACTGGTCTGAGCTAACTGGGCAGTTCTTTTGTTATAGCTTGACACCCTTATGCTTTTGTGGTTAGTTACACATCAGAAGAATATAGTTATTTTAGGGGGCTCTGCTTCTGGGAGCTGAGTAGATGTTGTCTGGGGTGACATTCATGACTAGATCATGAGTCACTCATCATCCAGGAGACCACCCTAGACTTGTTCACATGCTAGCCTGTAGAGTAAAAGAAAGGAAAGCCTAAATTTGAAAGTGGCACAGCTTCACATTGTGTTGGTTAAAGCCAGTCATAATGTTGGCCAAGGTTCAAGCGGTGAGGTGCTACATGCCATGCTTGATAGGAGGAGCTATGAAGTGACATTGGAATAGGATGTGGATACTGGGAAGAGTGTTACAGTATTCCCAGTAGTCATGTGGCATTCAAATTGGGTGAGTGGGGAGCAGAATATTTAGTTTATTTAGAGTTCTTTAATCTATAAAGCCCAAGTATGTGAGTGACTATTTCTGAGACTCTCTCAAAGTTAGAGTGAAACAAATATCAACATTAACTTTTTTTGAAAGACTTCTCTATCCTGAAATTCTGTATTTGTCAGGTGCAGAGGGCATTGCTGCAAAGCATCAAAAAGATAGCATGAGAATTTTTTAAAGCTTTTACTTGTATATGTTCTCAAAGAACTTTATTCTGAAAATGTATCTGTAATGACTTTGAACTAACTTTACTTAAGCTTATTTATCATATAACAGTTGGAGAAAGATTGCTTTGTGATTGTTCCTCTAATCTGAGATTGTCTCATCTTACTATAAAATTAAATGGTTTTTAAGCAACCATTCATTCAACTCCTATAAGTCAGGCACTTTTCTACAAGATTTGAGATACAAGACAGAGAGGCGAGCTGTTTCATCATGATGTAAGACATAAACACACATATAATATCATGGGAATGAAATTATGATAGAAGCACAAACAATGTAATTTGAATCTTAAAACTGGGGTATTGGGGACTTGGAGGAAGTTTTATTCATAGCAATGAAGTTTTAAAAGATAAGTTGTAATATTCAGGAAATGAGTCACTCATTTACTGATAGGTGCTTAGGTTGTTTTCAATAACTTGTTATTTTAAATTGTGCTGCTATGGACATTGAGGTGCAAAGGTTCTTTTGAATTGGTGTTTTGGGATTCTTAGGGATAATCCCAGAAGTGGAATTGCTGGGTCAAAAGGCAGTTCCATTTTTAGTATTTTGAGGAAATTCCATACCATTTTCCATAGTGGTTGCACCAGTCTATATTCCCACCAACAATGTACTAGGGTTCCTTTTTCTCCACAACCTCGTCAGCACTTATTGTTTGTTGATTTATTTATGATGCACATTCTGATCAGTGTGCAGTGATATCTCATTGTGGCTTTAGTTTGCTATTCTCTGATGGGTAGTGATGCTGTGCATCCTTTCATATGTCTCTGGGCCCTCTGTATGTCCTCCCTAGAGAAGTGTACACAATGGAACACTATTCAGCAGAAAGAAAAAAGGAACTCCCACCCTTCGTGACAGCATGAGTGGAACTGGAGAGCATTGTGCTAGTGAAATAAGCCAGGTGGTTTATTTCAAGACAAATACCATGTGATCTCACCTATAAGTAGAACTTAATCAACAAAACAAACAAGCAAGCAAAATATAACCAGAGGCATTGAAATAAAAAACAAACTGACAGTGACCAGAGGGGAGGGAGGAGGAACATAATGGATGAAAGAAGGGGAAGGGTAGTCACAAAACACGTATAAAGGACCCGTGGACAAATCCCAAGGTGAGTACGATTGAGGGTGGGAGGTGGGGGTAGGTGGGGAGGGGAAAGTGGTGGTGGGAAGATGGAAACAATTGTCCTTGAACAACAATACAAAAATTAAATAAAAAATAAATAACTTTACATTGAAAAATATTCAGAAAATTCTGGGGATTGGGAAGGTGAAATTCAGCAATATTACAGGAACAGAAACTAAAATAGATTCTTTTGGTTCCAGTTATCCAGGTGAGAAATACTGAGGGACTGACACAAGAGCAGTGACAGGAAGGATGGAAAAAGGAGGGATATTAGAAAGGAGTTAAGTGACTGATTAGATGTGAGGGCCAGAAAGAAAGAAGGGTTAAGGATGACTTCCAGATATTTTCTTTGGGCATATACAAGTATATGGGCAAATATCTATATACTATATGAGTGTATACTACATTTATTCTATACAGAAAGGGGGCAGAGAAGAAGACCTTCTCATAGGAATCAGAACAGAAAATAATTATATGCAAATTTACTCATTGCAGCATCATAATTTTAATAGCAATATTGCAAAAATACATCAATATTTGTAGAAACAGAGATCTAGATAAAATGAAGACAAATTTCTAATTAGATATATAACCTGTATATTTTAATAGATATTTTATAGATATTTGCATAAGTATTTGTAGGCTTTAGATTTACAAACTGTTTGACTGATGTCATGTTGAAAGCAACTCCCATACCATCACATAGTCTGAAAATACACATTTTGTAATGGCCATCTACCATTCTATCACATCATGTCTTTATACTTCATTTTATTCATTTCCCTCATGTTTATTATTATCCAAAGACTTGTATTTAAATCTTTTAACACACCACCATCTAAGTAATGATCTATTTGTGGCATTTTCCCTCAACAAGACCCTCTCTACGGAGGAGGGTAGCCCTCCAATGATTTTTCCTGGAGCATTTAAAATGTGCCTGACCTCATGAACTGTAAGGACCCTGATTCCATGTTCTCTGAAGCTGACAGGTATGATTTCTCCCTTCCCACTGGCAAGAGTTGAACTCAGACAGGAGAGGTTATGTGGCATTGAGTTCTCCCTTTCAAGTCCACTTGTTTCAGGAAGTGGATTCCCTCAGAGGCTCTTAGATATTCTATTACAAATATAACCAGGACATTTCCTTGGGAGCCCAAGAAACCTGTGCAATTGCCCTCTTAGATGACTACAGTGTGACCTTTACCAGGTCACATTTGTCAAAACCATGTCTACTGTATATTTATTTTATTTAACTAGTACATATTGCATTTCTAAAACTTGTTAAAAACTAAAAGTGACCTTTCACATCTCCTTTTTGAAAAGGGGGAGAAGGAAATAAAGACATTTTTCTTGCGAGATCATTCTTGTCTTGCTAATTATTTTGTGCATATTCAATTGGAAAATTTGAAACAGTTCACCTAACAGTTGTCAGTCTATTTGGAACATTAAATAGCTGTTTTGTCAAGACTAGAGTGTCATTAGCTGTGTATCTCTAAATGAAAGTTCTGCATGTTAATGCCAACTGTGACATGAATAGTAAGATTGACATTGGAGGCTTACACTGAAGGTCAAGGCAACAAAGGCTAGGATGAACATGGCCTAGTGTATATGTATGTGTGTGTATACACACACGTATAAAATTAGATATATAATTATATATATT
>VMDR010024872.1:0-14789 GCA_007922815.1 Macrotus californicus | reverse complement strand
AACGCAATTTGCACACGTTGATTTCCACCCCTATCAAAACTGTACAGAATATACACCTCCAACTGGGATTTAAAATGAGTTTCTCAAGAAAGAGACCACAATATTTGTACCTGTTAAAATATTTTGTGAGACCAGCAGGGTAAAAACAAATAAAGCTCTGTTAGAAGTTGTTGAAAGTTATTTCACTTAGTAGATATTTTTACCTTTCTTGATGTAAGAGAAAGGCAAGTTAGCCTTACAATTTTATCTTCCAACCTAGAGTTGGCCACAGTAAAAAAAGATAATTTTTTAATTATTTGAACAAGATATATTCTCATACATGTATTTTTGACCATAAGAAAAAATGTCAATGTAATTATAAATAAAATGTCAAGTAATTCACAACACATCAGAAAATATTTAAATACCTTCCGTTAATTAGGACAGTGATGGATTAGACCCAAATTTACACATGAATGAATTTTTGATGATATATTAAATGACAAAATGATGATGATGATGATGATGATGATGATGATAAAATGAAAATAGAGTTAGTAATGCAAAATAATTAGATGTGCTAATTGAGTGATTTCTGAATGTGGTTGATCATCAGAAATGACCTAGCCATATTTTTTTATTTATTTTAACACTAGTTCATGGGCTTTACTCCAGATATATTGAATCAGAACCTCTAGAGTTACAGACATAGGACTCGTACTTTAAAAAATATCCACAGCTAATTATGGTGACCAATGAGGTTAAAGAATTACTGATGGAGGGAGTATAAATTATGGGCCTTTAGAAGAAGAAGAAATAGCTTTAGGTTCACATGGCCATGAAGGAAGAAATATTTGGCCAGGGAAAGATTGATAGAACTTGCATAAGCATAGAATATTAAGAAGGGAATTTTCAGCAAGAGAAAAGAGTAAGTATCTGAGGGCAAAAGGTAAAGGCATCAGGAAACAGTAAAGGGACTAAATTGACCAGAAGTAGTGACACTTGGTGAGAAACAGAAGATAAAGCTAGAGCATCAGATAAAGTCTAGATTGTGGAGGACCGTGAAGACAGGAAAGGGAAGCATGAAGGGTTTACTTAGTGGGGCATCAGTGCCTGTTTTAGAGTAGGGTGCACTATCATGAATGTAGCATTTTAGAAAGATGCATCTATGAATGCAGAGGCTGGGTTGGAGAAACACTGATACTGGAATTAATGTCCAATTAATAGTAGTAAAAATCTAAGTTGCATTTCTATGGGAGATAGTAACTGATCTTAATCATGACACTTTCATGACCTTTGCAAATGATATTTTACATTATGATGATATGCATGAAAGTTTGATGATTTGTTCCTACAAATATAATCAAATCAAACATGAAATCGCCATACATTGAATATACCAAAATAAGGTGTTTTGTTTGTTGTATTCAAATTTCTCATTTGTGAGTGATGTAGACTACCAAAATTATAGTAAAGTATCTGGTCCAATGTGTCCCTGATGAATACAAAGAGATAGGTGATCTCTGGTTTAGAAGTTTGATCAGGAAGATTGGTAGTGGAGCTACTGCTCTGTAAGTTCTATTAGATTAACGAACACAATGGTCCTGAACAGAAGCAGGTGGAAAGTTCTAGGGGTGTACAAGCATTTGGTGCAGAGAGTCAGAGTGTCTATGTGATGGATAGTCCTGCTAAACAAATAATTGCTTCCCAAAAATGCTGGTATCATCAGAAACACATAGTAATGAAGTGGTTTTGAATGTGGACTTGGAGCGAAGCCAACCTGGTATTGAGTTCAAGGTCTACTATAATTTCCTGTGTGACTTTGGGCAACTGACTTAACTCTCTATAAGCCTCAGTAAATTCATTTGTTAATGGAAGCCAAAATATAATACTTATTCAGAGTTCTTGTGAAAACCGAAAAAGATAATGTCTCTAAATGGTTTGGCATAGTGCCTGGGACATAGGAAAGAATTATCAGTGTTAGTGGCTGTTGGGTAGCCATGAAGTCCCTAAGTTGAGCTCACATTTTCCAGTATTCCTGACCATTCATATTTCTTCCAAGTTGATTCCATTCTAAATGGCAAACTACAATAGATGCAGAGATAGTTTATGACATCAATTATTGAATAGCATCAGTGTTTATTTCTGTACTAGGTGAGAACACACTGGCCCCACCATATTGCACTTGTCACCAAGACTGTGCCTCTAGAAAATCCTAAGAGTTGAAACTCCCTGTCCTATCTGTGTTGGACATGTAGTCTAGCTAATCACCTACCATTGTTTCCTTTGTGCTCAAAGAAGGATAGGCCACGATAGGCAAAAAGATCCCTTTTATTGGAATTTTTTCCCTCAATCCTCGTGTGCTCTTCTATTCTGATAAACTCAGCTTGTTTTTGTGGAAATTCTAAAGTACCTTTTATATCCAAATTCCACCCTTCATTTATTCATTCTTCTGACCACTATCTGTTAGATAACAATGATATGCTAGATGTCATCCCAGGCACCTTGGTGTAGCTGAGGATACAGCTTTGTAATAGACAGAATGAATGTCCTCATCTAGCATTCATTCTAATGGACAAAGCAGGCAATGGACACAATGCCCAGTAAATAGATATTGTGGGGTATTTTTAGAGAGGCAAAAACATGGTAAAAAAATGACATAGTGTACTTTGATGAAGAATAATAAGATAACTGTGGGGAAGTAGAGTATTCAGGAAGGCCTCTCGGGGAGGACATTTGATCAAAAACTTGAATAGCCAATGAAAATAAAAATGTTGGAGTGGGGAAGGGAAAGTGTTCCGAGTAAAGGTCTCAAGTACTGAAAAGTCAAGAAATAGGAAAGAAAAAGAAAAGAGAAAAAAAAAAGCCAGCACTGCCATTAAACAATAGCACAGGACAGAATCAGTAAGTAGGCAAGGTGGGAAACGTAGGCAACAACCCATTCCAAAGCCTGGAGCTGATCCAATGCAAAGCGATCTTTGCCATCTCCACTGAGCTCTCTTCTCAGCATGGTCCTGCGTAGCTTTCTGAAGGTGAGCAAACCTCCCATGTTTTAATTTTACACTCAATATCTCTGCAGCATCCCAACCCCACAAGTCTGGAGCAAAGTAGACTGTAGAGTAATGATTCTGTGGTCATATCATTGTACTCATCTTTCCTTCATGCTAGAACAGGTACATGCTAGAACAGGTACCATGTTACTCTCCCTGGGCAAAGGAAAATTGGAGTTATATGGGAAGATGTGCCTCTAACAGAGATAAGACCTGTGTACAATTGGAAAAAGTAATTAAAAAATCTAGTGTATAATAAAAAGGCTTATCAGTGTATAATTAAATTCTTAAAGGAAACACAGACATATGGGATTAATCAGGACAAGCTGTCTAAGATGTGTTGAAAGAAACGGAGAATTTGGATTCACCTGATGATAGAATAGAACATTTCATGCTGGCCTTCATAGTAATAACACAGCTCATTTTGACCTTTCCTCTCTTACCTGGTACTTAACAGCCAACATGTTTTGAGTGCTTACTAGGCAGCATGTTAAATGCATTGACAGTGTCTGAGTGATAGACTGCTTTGGGACACATCTACCCAAAGTGAGATAATTTTAAGTGGTAATTGAAAAATATGACACACAGCAATATTTTCACTGATACGTCCCCTAGGTCAAGGTATATAAAGGAAAGAAACAAATGGGTCTACATCAAAATAAAAAGCTTCTGCACGACTAAAAAAAAACATCAGCAAAATGAAAAGGGAACCAACCATATGGGAAAATATATTTGCCAGTGATACCTTGGACAGGGTTTAATTTCCAAGATATATGAAAAATTCACATGACTCAACAAAAGAAAGACAAACAATCCAATTAAAAAATGGGCAAAGGACTGGAACAGACACTTCTCCAAGGAGGACATACAGAGGGCCCATAGACATATGAAAGGATGCTCAGCATCACTAGCCACCAGAGAGATGCAAATTAAAACCACAATGAGATACCACTTCATGCTGGTCAGAATGGCCATCGTTAATAAATCAACAAACTACAAGTGTTGGAGAGGATGTGGAGAGAAGGGAACCCTAGTACGCTGTTGGTGGGAATGCAAACTGGTGCAGCCACTGTGGAAAACAGTATGGAGTTTCCTCAAAAAACTAAAGATGGAACTGGCCTTTGATCTAGCAATCCCACTACTGGGACTATATCCTAAGAATACTGAATCACCAACTCAAAAGAACCTATGCACCCCAACATTCATACCAGTGTCACTTACAATAGCCAAGTGCCGGAAACAGCTTAAGTACCCATCAGTAAATGAGCCTATCAAAAAACTGGTATGTTTACACAATGGAATACTACACAGCAGAAAGAAAGAAGGAACTCCTGCCCTTCATGACAGCATGGATGGGACTGGAGAGCATTATGCTAAGTTAAATAAGCCAGGCAGTGAAAGACAGATACCACATGATCTCACCTGTAAATGGAACCTAATCAACAAAACAAAACAAATGAGCAAAATAGAACTAGAGATTTGGAAAGATATTGGGTGATAATTGGGTAAAGAAGGGGAAGGGGCAAGCAAAGGAACATGAATGGAGGACTCATGGGCATGGACAATGGGAGGTTTTGACTTTGGGAGTGGATTGGGACAAGATAGGGGTGAGCAGTGGGGAAAAATGTGGGGCAACTGTAACTGAACAATAATAAAAAACAAATATATATATGTATATATATCCATATATATAACAAATATATATATAACAAAACAAATACGTGTGTGTGTACACACAGACACATCAATTTTTTTCCATGGACCAAAAATATTTTTAAATTTTCTTCTATTTTTAAGTTTTCGTCTAAGCCCTAATGTGATTGACTAGTAGAAAGCTGGATAAGCACAGGTGCTTCAGAAATCTTGTTATGTATTTTTTGGCTCATGGGAAGAGAATAAAAGCAATACTTTTTCTCTCTTAGTTTCAGCAAGATATATCCACTCAACATCACTAAAAATAACTAGACTTTCAAATGTCTTATGTGGCTTGTTTTCCCTTAGGGATAGTTTCTCTGCTACTTCAGAGGGAAATTTTGAAAAAGCACCTATGAATGACAAATGATAATGGATTGCATTCTGAAACAGGCATCTAAGCAAATAAAAAAGGCTTTCAAACTTTAATTGATCAAGCCTCACAGCAGTCATCTGGACTTCATGCTTGCTTATGGGCTTGGTGGTAATAAAGCCCTTTCAGGGACAAAGATATTATGCAAACTGTTGGCAAATTTTCTTCCTGTTATTGGGCCCTCAGTGACTGCAATCTCTTTTTACTATTGTATTATTATTGGACTGTCTGCTAAGTCAGTGTGTACAAAAGGCAGTCAGCCAGGGGACCAGGCAGAGTGAATGAACTTGCCTGATCCAACTTTCCTGAAGCCCTGTGTACTAACTTACCTTCCTCCCTTCTGCACTAGCCCTTGCCCTGCATGTTCTTTTGGTCAATAGGAATTGAATTGTACTCAAACCTATAGCAATGGATTTCTTCCTTCCTGCTGGATGGTCCTCAGATCACTTCTGCTACAGATGTGACTGTATTTTATGCAAATTTAATATCTGGGACTTAAAAATAAGGCTGGGTGGTAGAAGAGTCAGGGTGGATTGAGGGCAGGACAACAGAGATTATAGAACTGTGAGGTAACATTACAGAAAACTCCCAGGATACGGGTCTCAAGTCCTTTGCAGTTGGAAAAGAAAGGCTGAACCAAGGATTTAGAGTCCAGTCAGATCTCGGTGGGAATCTAGCCATTTCTGCTGACCTGTATGATCTTAGACAAGTCAGTTCACCCATCTAGAGCTTAGTTTCTTGACTAATACAGTGTATATAATAGAAGATAATGAATTTAAGAACATAAAAGGCCAAGAAGAAGAAAGGCTTATTACCAAGTACTAATTATTCTATTAATATCCTGCATCCAGTTGCAGAACTTCCCTAAATGTAATCAGAATAGGGATGATTATGACTCCAGAGATTCTGGTTTTCCTATGTATATAGGTAGCAGTATGAATCTCAATCCACCAATCTGGCAAACAATATCATGTTTCTATTTTTTAATTATATTTCTATTTGTTAAGAATAAAAGAACTATCTGATCTCTATACTTTTAAATAAATAACCTAATTTTGAATCTTGTTCTTGTAGGAATAATAGGCATATTGAACTTGCACATTCTTAGGAGCCACTGCCTAGGTATTTGCCATGGGTTTTGGTGCTTTGTGTCATGTCAAGATATTGTCTCCCTCCTCAACTCTCATGGTTTTATCATTGTACAATGCTGAAACTTGCCTTTTTTCCATATCCATGATCTATTCAGGTTTGGTGGCTCTGTGCAGTTTCTGGTTGTCACTGGGGATACAGGTCTCTTGGTGAGGATGGCATCTTGTGTCTGGGGCTGTGTGCACTCTGGAGGCATCTCACTAGCTCTCTGAGATGCTGTAAAGACTCTGAGCTGTGCAGGGGCTATTCCAAAGCCACATTCTCCCTTAGCTTCTTTATGGCTACTCTGCTTCTGTGAAGAAATACCCTATCGTTCCCTTCTACCTCTTGCAAAACCCCTCAGTGTTTATCTTAAATCTTGGATTTCTGGGGAGGAAAAAGCAGCAAGACACATAGGTATTTCTGCCTTCTGTCTCTATAACCCTCCTTGAAGATAGTGAAGTACAGAGTTAGCCATTTAAATGGGGGGAGAGAAAAGGAAAAATCAGAGAAAAAAACCCTGAAATCTTAATATTTAAAAACATGCTGACTTCTTTTATTATTAAAGTGTCACATAGATTATGCATCAAAGAATGTTTCTGTGGGTAAAGAAGGTCAAGGATTGTTTAAAGAAAAGGAAGAAGAGGAGGAAGTGGAGGAATGCAAAAATGTTGGGGACCAAAGATGTGGATTCAGATGAGAAACACTGACCTGATTCCTGGTGCTGGACTCCCCACTGGGCTTTCAGTTCCTGCTATGGGGTAATTCTGAGGCCAGCTCCCTCCTCTAAGAGCTGAAAAATCTCTATTCAATACGTCTCTAATATTTTCGTATTATATTAAACCAGTCTCTACAACATCTGGGGAATATCCTATTGCTCAAATGCTTAGTTATCACCCTTTATTGATGATTTTCTAAAATAATACCTAACGTTTTAAAATTTGAGATATTTATTCTTGGGTTAGCTTAGTAAACACATTGCTCTCTTTTTCAAACATTGTAAATAAAACGTTATGTGGCCTGGAGTTCAATCCGTCACTGTGATCCTGGAGAAAAAATGGAAACAAATTGTACATGGCTAATTAAAAAAGAATAAATAAATTCTGATAAATCCGTATGATAGAAAACTATACAACAATTAAAATTCATTATGTAAAAGAATAAAGTTAAATCTATTACAGTCCTTTTTTTGTTATATATGTCTCTATTGTATATATGTGTATTACAACTAAATATTTTCTGGGCAGCTGAGTGTTAAAGAATTTTCTTTCTTCTTTTTTATTTTTTTATTACCCAATGTGCCGATAAAATATGAATTAGTATTAGACAATGAGAGAAAAATTGTATGTTAGTGTGATAATTGTTCAAAACATGTTTAGATGACTATAGCCACCAGAAGTCACCCTGAATCAGGGATGCCAGTCACAGTGTAAAAAATCTATGTGCACATCCCAGGTTTGTTAAATACCGGGAGTGTGATCTCAGCTAAGGTACTTAATCTCTTTTTATCTTAAAAAGTGAGGAGATTACTTTCCACCTTGCACTTTGAAGATTAAATAAGAGGAAACACATAAAATGTGTGTATGTAATCAACCATCTAATAGTTCAACCATAAACATTTTTAATCTGTTCTTCCTCTTCATTGTTAATTAGGGAGGTTGCATAGAGCAGTAGAAAGAGCGCAGAGTCTTCAATCAGAGAAATGTGAAAGCAAATTAAAGCTTTGCAAATATTTGATATGCCTGAGGACCAGGTCACTAGTATCTCTGAGCTCTTGTTTCCTCATCTACAAAATGAGAATAATAGCTCTACCTCCTCAGAGGGAAGTCCTGAGGATTATATAAGATGATGTGCACAGAGACCCTAACATAATACAGGACTGAGCACGTAGTAAGGGGTCAATAAATATTATCTCCTTCTGTCTTTCCTGACCATTTAAGAGGCTAACATTGAAATGAAAAATGGTTGGTCTACTACAAGGGTTGCAAGGATAAATGGGCTCATGGGGTAAGGGAGGGCAACAAGAGTTAGAGAGGCTTTGCTGGAAAACAAAGCGGGGCAAGAGTTAAGATGTTGCAGGTGACAGAGGTAGGATTTCAGCTTCCAGAGCTTCAGCCACATGGTCACTGATTTTGTGCACTGCAACGAATATCATCTACATATTTCAAAAAAGACTTTTTCTTCTAAAATTATCTTTTCTTGCTTTATTTCAGTCACATTTAAATTATTTTAAAGTTTTAAATAACTCTAAAGGATATTGTGAGGTTTTCATTTAAATTAAAAGAAAACATAGGCTTTAAAAATATACGAAAAAAGACAAGTTTTTGATTTTCATGTTCAGGGGAAGAAATTTTAGAGGACAGAATACATCCCTAAGCAGTTTTTAGTACCTTATATGTAGGAAACACCTGTTCAGAAAAGTCTTTAAATATCACATCCGACTCTCTCATTTTGCAGATAGGGAAACTGAGGCATAGAAGAGGTGATTGTTTCATCCAGAGATAAATAAATGCAAGAGCTAAAATCTAGACTGTCTGGGTAGCAGAATTTTCTTATCGTTACACATCTCTGTCGCTGTGCTTTTCTATTTGTCTGTTGTTCATTTGACATATATAAATATATATTTACATGTATACTCACACTAGATACAGATGCGAGTTTGGAGGTTATCTTGTATAGATAACTGATGATTTTGTGTCCTATGATACCCTTGTGCATATGTGCATCCATGTGAGAGTGTATGAGGTACAGAGAGAGAAAAACAAACTTTCTTCTCTATAAGAGGTTATTAGTTCATACCCTCTCTTCAAAACTGTTTAAGCCAATGCACATTTTTATTCCTGGTCATGTAATTATCCCCATGTTGGGCCCCTCTAAAACAATCTCTTCCTTTGCTCGACAGATTTGCATAGTGTCTCTGCGGCTTCTCTCCACTCCTGTCCTGAGTGTTCAGGCTGTGAGTAATAAAGCCTGAGAGGCTGTGCCTGGCTTGCACTTGCCAGTTGAAAAATTGTAATTTATATTGATTAGTAAATTCCCCCTCTTCAACGGCCTATCACAAAGCCCCACTGGAGTCAAGAGTTTCTGCTGTATTATTCCAAGGGCACTCTTGAGGGAAAGAATGTGTTTTCAGTAAGATTAAGTCCTCCATCTCAAAGAAGAGGAAGCATATCCTGAAGCGTTGCTCAAAATAGTCAGCATTCTCTCAACCAAAGACGAGATATGCCAGGCAGAGCTGCCTTGTTTTTTCATGGGTTACAGGACTGCTGTTTGCCTTTCTCTGGATCACGACCATGGAAGCTATCTTCAGTTTTCCAGAGGGAGACAGAAGGCTGAGTGGCCTAATCCACCGGGAGGAAAGAGATTGCCCGGTTGGATTTTACAAAACCTGGGTGTTACTTCCCTGCCTGCTGTTTATTCAGAGTGATTTAAGGCAAGTTTCTGAAACTTCCTCTGTAGGTTTGTCGTGTGTAAAAAGGCAGGGCTTCCTAGTATGGTGTGGGAAAGGCACAGAGTAGCTGAATCCTCTTCCCACAGGTCTTTTGCCCACAGGTTTTGCTTTTCTTGGAATGTGCAGTGGTTCCAAAAGCGTGTTTCCCAGACCAGCAGTGTAAGCAACACTGAGAATACAGAAATGTGTGACTTGTGTACATTCTCAAGTCTACCACAGCTGTATCAATTACCAACTGGGAAAGGGGCTCCGCAGTTTTAGCTTTTAGTCATCCCTCCAGGTCACTCAATGTGAACAACACTGGTAAAACACGGCCCTGGTGACTCCAGTTTATCCCTTCCTAGAGAAAACCTTCTCCGCCCTCTCCCACTAGATCAGATGTCCCCATCATGGGTCAGTTGCCATTTACAATTAATTGTGTGAGCATTTAATTGTTCCGTAAGGCCAGGGCTACGCCTGTGTTGGTTCATCCTTGTACTCCCATGCAGCAAGGCACCTGCCACATAGTAGGCATGCAATAACCATTTGTCATTTAGATGAAAGTTAATGATCTTGAACAAATGATTTAAACTTGCTGAGATTCAATTTACTTCTTTTTAAAATGGGCACAATAAAACATTCCTTGGGAGATGGTGAGCTAAGAAATTATAAATTCAAATCTCAGTCAACAAACCCAGTGTCTTCAATTTTTAAATTTTATACACACACACACACACATACGCACACACATTTATATGCTTATGCATAAATATGCATATATATATTTTATTTTAACTGGAAACCCCATTTTGTTTCTGGGTATCAAATTTAGTTTGAGTCTTCCTTGTGTTTTCTTCTCAACACTGGGTCGAATCACTACTCTACTAGTATATTTTATGAAGAGCCTTGGTGACTTAGCATGCATGTGGAAGATAGCTAATCCTCCAAATTTAGGACACTCAGTGACCTGCTGAAATCCTCATATTCTCAACCCACGTTATAGCCTTGAAAAATCTGGCTCTGTATGCTTTTCTGTGATTTATTTGTTAGAAATCTGTCTGCAAAGGTCATATAATGCTACCTGCTTCTGCACGATTGTCCCCGTTCTGTTCTGTGGTCTCTCTTGCACCCTGTGGCACTGCCAGGATATTGGCCAACTCCTGCTCTGCAACCTGGAAGCCTCTCTGCTCCCAATCCCCATCGTTCATATCTTTTCAGCCCACAGGAATCTCTTCTTCACTGCAGGCTAATCTTTCTTCTTGTTTTAGCCTAATGCCTCTGAATTCTCTCTCCCTTACATTTGGCCAATGCATTTTATAACAATATTTTTTTTCCCATTTGGGGACTTAAGCTTTTTGAAACAGGAGTCTGGAAAACTAGAAAGTGTTTCTTTTTTTTTTTTTACCCTACTTTCATCCTCTACCTAAGACAGTCAGTTCACTGGTTTCTACCTGAGCTGGGGAAAATACTATCATCAAAATAAAATAGTAGGCTTCCATACCCATATTTCTCGCATGGGGACAACTTCATCCTCCTGATGACATTTGGTAATCTCTGGAGACATTTTCATGATCAGCACTTAGGGGGATGGTCCAGTGGCTCCTGCTGAGTAGAGGTCAGTGATGTTGCCAAACATCGCACCATGCACAAGACTGCCACCACCATAAAGAGTTACCAGGTCAAAAGTTTCAACAGTGTCGGGGCCAGGCTGAAAAACTCCGCTCCACGCAAAGCTACATAATAAGTACTGTGAAGAGTGGCACAAAGCTGGCTGCTTTGATCAATGACTTTTAACTTTAAGTCTTGGTTTCTCCCATCCCTGATATCCTTGCAAACTTAGCATGTTGGAGAGATTTTGGAAGGTTTGTTCTGTCACTGACTTTAGCACAAGGCACCAGTCTCAGCCTTCAGCCACACTCCTAAGAGCAGATTCACACTCCACCTGTTGAAGTTCTTTTTCTGTCCTAAAAGCCACACATTTTATTACTTTTATTTGTCCCCATTGCATATTAATTTGTTAGAAAAAGTGAGACTAAAGTCTGACTTGACTTTGATGTATTCTCTAATAAATGAGAAAGGGGAAGTTAATATACTGCAAGTATAGTATATGATGACATTGGCTAAATAGCTGAGTACAGGGTACTAAGGAAGCTGGACGGAGGAGTAGACTAAATAGCAGGTGAATGTGCAAGGGGCAAGGACACAGTGGGGTTTAGTTAGAGAGCTGATGCTGAGTTAAAGTAACTAGGAATTTTCAATGAGGAAAATGAGGAGTGGAATATGATAGGCAATGGGGATATATCAAGGTGTGCCCAAGACACAGAGCTGAGAAAGATGGTTAAAGGTGGGCAGGGCAGATCACAAAATTTGTGGAAGTCAGGGCAAAACGAAACACAGAGCCTCTTACTTGAAAGGCAGGAAAGGGTTACCATGAAACATATTAAAATGTAAAATGTTGTTTTCTTTCTTCTCCAGTCTCTCTCTCTCTTGATCTTTCCTAGTATTTTGTATTTGCTATTCATTGTCACAGCAATTTTGGTATAACTTAGAGTGGAATAGGTAAAATTAAAGAATGAGTAAAAGAAAATAGATGATTCAAGTTGTCTAGGATGGGGTTGTCTGGCACAGGGCAGAGCCCTTGTGGCACAAGGTCATAGCATGGGCATTTGCAAGGAGAAGATGTAAAACGGAACCAGGGGAAAAGCAGGTACAAGAAAAACGGTCTCTCAACAACATTTTAAAAAAACAACTCTAGGCATTGGGTTAAGCACGTCTGTGAATGAAACTGATGATTTTTTTCTTTTAAATAAAATAGTTTAAATATAGAAAAATCATTCTTTAGTGCTATCTCTTGCTTGCAATATATGTATAACAACTAATGTACTGATAAATCTGGTATTATAAGATTGTAATTGTAAAATCATTAAAATCAGCTTGAAAGTAGAACAGAATTTTAAAACCTTGTATTAAAATGTTATTTTATATATTTCCTTTTAGTATATGTGGATCAGAAATAATATTTTTATGTTATAGAAACATCATTCATTATACATGCCCCCTTTTTTTAAAACTTAACATTACCTATAAATATTTTCTGTCTAGCTGCCTGGTCTTCATCTTCATTTTTTATGGCTATATGATAACTCATAGAAGAGATGGGTTCTTATTTTTATTAGATTTCCCCCACTGTAGGATAACTGGGTTTATTTTCTTGGCATTCCTGAATTTATATAAAATTTCAGGAAACTTCAGTATTTCACACATATAATTTTAACCTTCTTGTTGATATTTAGGCACCATTTTGCAGTCATTTTTTGCTTCAGAGCTTGCTGGGTAACATACCATACTTAAAACTTAAGAACAGAACAGAATTAACATATATTATTGTCAGTAAAATTAAAACATAGCAAAACAAATAAATAAAACTATAAGCTCCAACCCTGCTAAGAATATGTTACATTTAAAATGCAAAGAAAATGAACTCAGATGATGGCTAGTCTTTGAAGATAAATGCATTAATGAAAATCATCAATATTATTAGAAACATTTCAAATGAAACCGCATGGTCCAATGCCCGGAAGGTGTTTTAATCATCAATTTTACAAAAGAGAACTCCAGTGTTATAGAAAATAAATTACCACAATTTACCCTGAGTTATAGTTCACTGGTGCTTCCATAGTTGAACACACTGATATTTGATGGGGCAATTTTCTCTTAGTGTAATTAGCCAGTTTGGACTTGTAAGAGCACATTTGCCATGCCCCAAGGATTATGGTTTCAGGAAGGAGAATGGAAAAGGATTGAAAGGAGTGCAAACAACAAGACCAGGCTTGATGCATGAAGGAGGTAAACAGTTTAGAAAAAAATACCAATATTGCATGCTCACACAATTATTCACTGAAACAGGTGTCTTTTAGTACAAGGTCATTTTTAAGTGGCAATAACACATCTGAAATAGTTCATTTAACAAAAAGAAGCAGTATTATTGAATCCAAGGTAGCTATCAAAACTTGTTTAACTGCTTCAGAACAAAACATTGAGAGGCAAGGGTTTAAAGTGAATGTCCATTTATCTAATTCTTCATCAAATGAAAATCCTGTGTATCCAAGCTGAGATTTTTTGACTGGGCTTTTACTGATGTCATACATCTCATCAGCAGCGTGTTCATTGAAGTACTAAGCTATTCAAGATTGGAAAATTGAGATTTGGCTTTTAATGGGGAATTTACATTTGTGTTTCATTGTATAGATGAAATGTGTCATCAAGTTATTCTATGAAGAAAGTGTGTTTATTTATTTATTTTTGGTTATGGATACTTATTACAAAAATGAATAAAATAAAGTGTATTGCTGATTTATTTTGAGAATGGAAAACTTCAGGTAATGAATGCACATATTTCATTTTCAGAGGACAGCTGGTAAAATTCAGTGGATTGCAATGATTTTAAGTGATTTTTTATATCTTCTTCCCCTTCTTTGTCCTTGAAAAAATTGAAAAGCTTAATATAAATGTGGTGGTACTAAATTTAAGGAACAGTTAGAATTTTCTTGTTTAATAAAGGAGAACTGGAAACTTTCAGGAACATCATCCATGAATAAAGACGACATTATTCCAAGCTCAGATGCATTGCCAGATTTCTACCTTGGTTTTTTAATGTTTTATTCCAAGGTTTGCCATGATCTTAAGAATATTTAGATAATTATTACTTAGATAATTATAATTATATAAACATTTACATAATTATTATTTTATTTTATCCTTAGGGAAAAAAATAAAGATTGATTTGGGTCAAAGTACTAAATCCAAAATGTGGTTTTTGTTTACTCCTGTGCTGACCACTCCAAAAGCCAGAAAACAGCATATTTTTTTGCTTAGAAGAGCTAGGTCTTAGCAGACCTTTCTTTTTCTTCTTTTCCAGCTTTAGTGAGATATATCTGACATAAATATGAGTTTAAAGGGCACTAGAGTTGTTTTGATGGCATATATTACAGAATGACTACCACCATAGTATTAGCTAACAACTTTATCATGTCACGTAATTACCATTTTTTATTTGTGATGAGAACATTTAAGATTTATTTTCTTAGCGACTTTCAAATTAGCAGTTGCCAATCTATACAACTGTTCTATCCTCAGG